>CM052190.1:5960523-6028986 GCA_028455805.1 Lasioglossum figueresi
GAAACGCCATATGGTGATTGGTCTACTCTTATACCTCATCTGTGATTTCACGATCATCGATATGGTTCCGTGATGACGCCTTCTTACCGACGAGAATCTCTTCAGTGGCCTTTTGCACCGACAGAAATCTCCTCAGGGGCCTTCTGCACCGACGACAATCTACTCAGTGGCCTTCTGCACCGACGAGAATCTCCTCACTCCTCTGTAGCCTTCTTCACCGACGAGATTCGTCACTAATGTTGTGCGATTACTAGCTTAACTCTTTTGCCACAGGTTACGCCTGCAGTCCACAATATAGAAATAACAGAATAAATAATTCTTAAATAATTCGTATTGTATTTTACTGCCAGAGCGAAAAGAATTATTCGTAACTGCATGTGAGCAGTTTGCACAAAAATGTTGCATTTGCAATAAGAAAAACGAACACTCATTTACACACGTATCAACAATTTAAACATAAAATGTAGAATATGCAGTATAGTAAATTGAATTAATTATAAAAAAGAGCAATTAATGACAATGACAATTGATTAGACGATTAATTTCCAAATATTTTTTCCCAAAATGTAGTTAGGAGAGAAGAAGAGGTATTAAACGTACTTGGAATTATTTCAATATCGTCGATATATTTATGTACAAATGAATATTATAAATCATACAACTAATTGCTTCTATATTCAGTACATAAAAATAATTAGCTTCTACAGTACTAAAAATAATAGTAAGTTAATTTTTACACCTCCAGTTGAAACGTGGGATTAGGAAGTAATTACTGGCACTCTGTTTCGAGATACCATAATGAAGTGGTGCAATTGCATGAATTCAGATATACAATTGGAGGTACATTTGACTATTCCGTTTCGTTTATAAATCTGTCCCCTATGCACAAAATAATTCTACACTTATTATAGAGCATCTGTTTTTATTAAATACCTTCTCTGCATCCTTTATGTTTACAAGTTGACTTCGCATAAAAATACTTCTCTTATTGTACATAAAGATTGTCCGCGACATACGGTTCGTCGAAATATACCATGCAGATATTAACCGTCCGATAATATATTACACCTTTTTACATTAGAGGTACGAGTCCGATGGATTGACTTATTTTTTATTAAATTAAGTAACGAGTTTATATAAAAATATTATATAGCGTGTGACATAAATAATTAAGTATATACCATTTTTTTTACAAATTATCATATGAGATAGGGGCATTGTACAAAACGTATCGTTTTAAATAGTCATAATATTAGTGTGAGGACGTACAAATAAATAATAAATAGATTTCAGATTCGATATCCGCTCGAGTCATATACACACTGCATGTTAACTGTTAGCACAATAATAAATAGTAGTCGTTCGAATTTCATAATCCTTTTTTCTTTTTTCTCTCAAAGGTACCACATTGTAGTTTGTTTGCGATGAAGAAACATCGCGAGAAGTCCGCTCGCTTCTAAATCAGAAGTCTCTCTCAGTCGCGCACACATACGCACACACACACACACACACACACACATACACCTCCGCAACGACAATTACGCAAAACGTAATCTCTCTGTCAACCTCACCCGAGTACCTAAAATAAGGTACGCATACGTACACGCTCCGACTATAAATGCATTTTACTCGTTGAAATGACAACGCGATTACGCGGAGACCTCGGTGCACACACATATTATGCAAACAACGTTAAAATTTCGTATCTCCTTGAAGACAAGAAAAGAAAAACATCTCGATAAAGTTGCGCAATTCTCGATAAACTTAACATCTCGACAAACATGTTAATACTTCTATACGTTCCGTTGCGATTCCGCGAGAGATACTTAACTACCGTAAAAATATTTATACAAATCGTCGCTTGCGTCTCGTGCGGGTCACCATAATCGTCTTTGTTCGCCGTGTTTTATTAACAGTTTATAGAAAAGGGATAAATTTATCTACTTTGCTAAATAATATCCTTATAGTTTCATGGAAACTGTCGTATACCACAGAGCACAGCAAAGCATCTTCTTTGACGTTCTCTCTCTCTCTCGCTCGCTCTCTCGTGTGTTCATTCGATAAAGTCGCAACCCCCCCCCCCCGCCCCTAAATGTTCACACATTCAATTCAGAAAAGAAGACGGCCGAACAATGCTCTGCATTGAATGTATGATACACGCTATTATAAATGTGTCTTTCAGAACATTTATACGTAGAAACGTACCCTGCACGTATCGGTCCCGTATGTGGGCGTGAAACACATCTTTCCGTGTCATAATACTTTTTGTTTCTGAATTCGAACAAGCACGTTATACCGTTTAGCGACGTGAAAGTACCCTGAGATTCTCTGATCGCTTTGCAGGGAACTATAGTTCACTTCGTCCTCTATTCGAGATCAGTTCGCCATTTCCTAGCGAAATGTCGGCAGTGACTTTTCTTTAACAGTTCAGCTACCAGAAGAACTTCAACCCTTTTCCGAGGATTTAAAATACTGAAAAAAGGGTGATCGAATTTTTTATTATTTAAATGGTTATATTATATGTTTGTTACTTCAGGAATTGGACACCGACGTCCCCAATATGGCGACGTTCGTTCTCAAGGGGTTAATAGACTTCTCAATTTTCTGTTAAATAGAAATTATAAAAGAAATTATTTTGTATATTTTCGATTGATATTGCGATATGTGTTTTATTACTGTCATCTTTGATTTTCGAAAGACTATTAACCCTTTGGCATGGAATGGCGATCTTGAAGCACCAATCAAAATTATCATGTCATAATTTAAAACAATATTCACATTACTGAATTTATTTGAATTTAATAAGTTCAATACGACATGAAATTTCTGGACTTTGGAGTTGACACCTTGTTCTGAAATTTTTTTAACAGCTACCCTAATTAAAATTTTTATATTTTTAATAAATTCATACGAGAAAAAGAAAATTTATATTTATTGTATGCCTATATGAATATACGCATGAATAATGTCCATATTTAAGGGCGTAAACGGTTTCCAGCGAAAAGAGGTTGGGTCACCATCGGTAGGTAAAATGTTAAACTATTTTTGAACGTGAAGTTTGAGCCTAGAACCTGCAGCAAACTTATCTTGAATAAAGTAAAGTCGGTACTTACACACTCCGGGTGCTTGCACCTCGCTATGTTACTTAAGAGAAGAGGAAAAAAACTATAAATCTGTGGCGGCCTACTTCCTACACTCGCCACTACATGGACAGATAGTCAAGGACCTTTCTCGCTACTACCTGATCAGTCATCGATCCCTATATATATCGTCCTCAACCGCCTTCCAATATCCAGCGTCTACGGCAGGGCCCGCTAGATAGCCTTACCGATGAGCGGGTCTCTCAGGATCTCTCTAGCGGGTCTAGGACGAAACGCTCCCCTTTCCTTTTCCTCCTCTCTTACACTTAATAGCGCCGCAGGATTCAGATTCTAACCAACATAAAAACACTAATGATAAGTACCGGCAAGACCGGCAGCTACTACTCAAGTACCATGCAAAGCGGGAACATACAGAAGGCTGACTAGGATAGATTTTTGGCGGCGCAATTAAGTGTGAGTGAGGAGAATAAGGAAAGGGGAGCGGTTTCGTCCTAGACCCGCTAGAGGATTCATCGGTAAGGCTATCTAGCGGGTCCTGCCTTAGACGCTGGATATTGGAAGGCGATTGAGGACGATATATATAGGGATCGGTGACTGATAAGGTAGTAGCGAGAAAGGTCCTTGACTATCTAGTGGCGAGTGTAGGAAGTAGGCCGCCACAGGATCATAATTGATTCGACTGAAATTCGCAATGCTATTGAAATATTCTTATTTTAAATTCATCTTAACACTAGATTTACGAGACGCGTCAAAATGACGTGTTTGAATATTTTCAATTTATCATTATTGAGATTCTTTCAAATTTATTTCTCTTGGAATATATTATAAAAAATGGCTTATTTGTATTAAGTAATGTAAAGTAATCGCTTTCGGAAAATGGCACTGAAAGAGTCAACAGTCACACAGCTATCGTCTAGCATAAGACTTTGATTAGATTGCTAGAACAGGTACTTACTGGTTAACGGTGTATGAACTTCCACCTTTATGTTAGCTGTGGCAGTGACCTTGGTCGTGATATGAGACGTCGACGTCACTGGTGATATTCGACTAGACCCACTTGTATCTGATCCACTACAGTTCTGTTAGTTAAAAAAAAAAGACAAAAGCACACGGGTTAATCATGCTGCTTGGTCATTGTAGCACATCATTCTCACGCAGCGTTACAAAATCTAAGCGATACCCTCGAAACGAGGGTACGTTCGAAGTGACCACGAAACAGGTGTCCACACTCTGTTTCACCTGGAGAAAAATAATACAAAACGCAAGGTGAATCGTACCTGATTGCCACACGTCGAAGTCGTCTCGACTTTCAATTCTGGTTGGACGATGATGCAAGACTCTTGCGTACTGTGCCAGGAGTTCGGTTCCTCGGTAATCGTCGTCAAGGATGGCTCAGCGTGTAACCTAGCATTATCGATCTTGTACGATCTTCTTGGTGGCGCTGGGGGCTTCGATCTTCGTACGATCGGCGAGGCAGGTGGTGTCGGTGTTGAAATCCGATCCGGGTGATCGTTAGGTATCACTTCCGGACACGGGCCGATCAGCGAGAGCAAAATCGGCAGGAAGAACAGACCGTTCACCAGGCCGACCCCGATCAGGCAGAGCAACACCAGGAAGAAGTACCGCACGATGAACTCGAACTCGGAGAAGGCTAGCATCACGATAGCCAGCAGAGTCGTCAAAGCACCGTGGATCACTGGCGCGTACATGTGCTCCAACGCTAACCGGACCCTTCGATCTCTGCTTCCGATGCTCGTCACAAAACTCTGCAAATAAATCATAAAAATAGTTAGATTGAGGATTAATCAGCTGGCAATAGCATAGTTCTCCCTTAACTTGCTTCATTGAATTTATGATCAGAAACCATACATTTCAAAAAAAGTTTAATAATCCACGCACTTTAGTTTCCAAGATTTTCAAGATAATCTACTGTCTCAATTTTAGAGGTTATTTTACTCCTTCGACGTGTATAATTGCTAATAAAAAAAGGTATGTTCCAAACATTGTTCCAAGAACTATCTCTGACATAGATCTCATCAAAATGAAAATGTCCAGGTCTAGATATATTCTCCAACATGTTCTTCAGTACGTTCAATAAATGCTACTCACCAGACAAATATGCACCGTAAAGTGCACCGCAATCCCCACGCTGACAACGAGAAGCACAGCGGGAACAGCGCTGAGCTTAATATCACAAAGTCCCATGATCCCAAGAAGTTGAAGAACAACAGCAGCGAGAGACGTGCCAACCAGTAGAGCAGCCCATAGGTTCAACAGCAAAATCCCAACTACCACAACGCTGGCAGTCAGAGCAGCTAACAACGCGATGCCTAGACAGCTCCTCAAGTCCATATACTGTTCCCAGAACTGGAAGGGAATACCAGAAGGAAAATTCGGTAGTCCCCTTTCCTCGAACTTCCTGCACAACTTTCTCACACTACCGATCAGCTCCGTGATCTCCTGTGTGTCGGTGAGCTTGTGCAAATAAAACGGCATCTGCGCATAAGTCAGAGGCATGCTCTTTGGGATCTTCAGCTCGTGATCGTTGGTATAGATCCACTGTCTGGGCTCTGGCCTCAGATTAGCCTGAGAGGATCCATAAGCGAGAACGTCGTTGGACACCCAGGCGCTTAAATAATTGTAAAACGCTCGAGGATTGATGATCCCATCAGAGTCAACTAGCCTGACTTGAGTGACCAGCGATTTGTCGATAGGATTATCGACGTGACCAGTCTGCACCAGGAGCTTGTAAGCAAGGATTGCCTCATCGCTGGCATTCTTGTACCACCTCTCCTGCGTTATACATCCATTATTATAATCTCTGTCAAACGCTCCTTGCAAACCCTTCAACCAATCTTGAAACAAACTGAGCCAGAACTCGGGCAAACCCCCGTTGTCGTTTTTGATCACATTCTTTATCCTCATGAACGCATCGTGGTACTCGTACAATAGTTTCTGGTTGTTAGGGTACTCGAAGTCCCTGCCAGTGACCGCGTACATATTATAGAACCCGAAGTGCTTCGCTTGAGCTGCCAAGAAAGCATGTTCATTAGAGTTCTGCGGTACCAAGTCGGTTAACTCGAGCCCATCGTTCACCCTGATGGCCTGCCAGACACTTCCAGCTAGAACTGCAATTAGCATCATCATTCCGAAGACCTTGGTCGCCGGTTTAGTGACGAAGGGAGCGTAATGCCTCGCAGCCATCTGCGTCAAGGAGAAACTGAGACAGTCATCCTGACTGCAGCCGGTTAGGGTATCCTCCTCGCTGCACTGCTTGTCCAGGTCTACATCTAGATTACCACCGACCCAGGATTCACTCTGAGCGTTTTGAGAAGTCAAGATTTGAGTGCAGGTCTCGCGACGTTCCGGGGGAATCGCTCTAGTCACAGTTTGCTTCGCTGTCCCATTCGTTGTTCTGTTAGCATACTTATTCCTGGCAGTGTTGGACGAGGGTAGACAACAGCAGAAAATATCCGAGCGACCTGATCTGCGTCTTCTAAGATCTAGGCTGACCATAGCAGGGAAAACTAGCAGCATCGCAGCAAGGTTGAAGAGTAACAACACGCCAGCTTGCAGACAGAAGACTCTCAGAGCTGGGATAGGGATCAACGCGGCTGCGAAGAAGGCTGACACGTTGCTGATCCCAGCTAGAAGAACTGATAGACCTGTTCGTTTGAGGACTACTCCCGTTTGCTCCCCACTAGGGACTTCATTCACGGATAGCTCGGCGTAGGTGTGCGTTAATAGGAACATGTCGTGTACCCCGAGGCCCAGTGCTAGAAAAGGGACGATCTGAGTGGTTGCTGCGTTGAAGGGGATGCCCAGAAGGGCGCAGAACCCCAGACCAGCTGCTACCGTTGCGCAGATTAGCATCACGCCCGCTATGCCAACCCCGGCCTGAGAACGCACTGGGTCTTTCCAGCGGAGAAGAACTATGCCTGCGTAGAACAGCTGCAACAAAACAGATAATGGTTAGATCGATAGTCAAAATAAAAAGATCCGATCAGTGTATTGAGATTAAGGGGATGTTAACACTAAGTCTGGCAGAAGTCTAACAAAGTAGAATATAAATGAAGGAGTTGGGCCTAGTAAAAATGTTTATTTTGCATAAAGATTCGCTGTTTAATTAGTTGATAGCCATCGCATAGTTAATGTATCTAATGTAAAAAACGAAGAACACAGCAAAGCATAGACTACGAACTTATCTATCTACGAACTTATAAGATGAATATGAGAACAGAATTGCTCTGGCGATAAAAACAGTAGAAAATGAAGGGTAGAATAATTTTTAGCAGCATGCATTACTCTGAGGTTGCATAGTCTGGGAACGGTGTTAGGCTACAGTCTAAGATCGCGTTATTAACGCTCGGGGTGATTGATGGTCCGCTAATGGTTCGAAAGAGGTTTTTAAACGGTTTCTACTGACCATCATCGCGCAGCCAATGGCGATCTTCATGACGGGCACCTCGCTGTACTTCCCGAGTATGTCGTTCATGGTGGTTGTGCTGAACGCGTACAAATTGTACGGCGCCGAGCCGTTCGCGTCCAAATGCTTCTTCACCTGATTGCTGAACGCCCGTTGCCAGGTTTCGAGGACTTGGGACGCCTTCTCCTGGGACCAGTCGATGTGGTGTACCTTGTAGGTGCCGGCGAAGAAATCGTAAAGCTCTCGCTCGCCCATTAGCTGCACCACGGTCTGCAGCGCAGCTGCGCGGGTCAAGTGACCGGTCTTATTGTGCTTAGCGCCGCCGACGAGCAGCTCCTCGGGCCAATGCATATATTTCGCAGCGAAACCGTAACAGCCGCCCGTTAATTCCGCCCCTATGTCTGGTACCTGCCGAAACAAACCATATATCGTCATGTATACATCGGAGAAATAACCCCATACACATTTAACGATACGCATAACAATTCTGGGAACTTGGACACTCGGCTTGGGCACCCTAGAGTTGGCGCTAATAACGTTGACTCGCGTGCAGCACGACAGAAAGATTGTTTAAAAAGACTGTATACATGTGTACTGTACCGTAAATGTACGAACAACTGTTTAAAAAGTACCCTAATGGTTTGTGCAATCTGTGACAACGTAAGAGCTCATTTAACACCGAACCAAAATACTCTATAATATTTCTTTAATGCTAAGACTGTTGACACGCAGTCCCTAAAGTATTAATCGTGAAAACCTAAAAATAAATATTGATTGATGTGATAATGGAATTGATCGATAACGAATTGTAGCAATACAACTATTTGAGAACGTTTTAGAAAGTAATCCAATCGAATTACGATTAGGAATTGTTAGGGGGCCATTTTCATCCTATCGGTATGAGATTTAGAACCTGGTGGTTACTACAGAGTTATCGGTCCCTTCTTTATTTCGGTATGATATAGGGGGAGATTGGACAAGGTCCAAGCAACTAGACGGCGATCGTTTAAAGTCCTGTCTGGTATGCTCCTTTTATAGGTCCCCATAAAATCTCGCTGTGAGGTCCCGCGACACCCCAGGGCCACCCTCTGTCGTCTCACTTACATCACGTTTTTACCATTTCTCGGGGCACCGAGGAACGCCCATTCGAACCCTCTTTCTGTCCAGAATTATTCTTTCGACAGGCAAAAGAATTCCTAACGTGACTTGACGCGGCTTCTAGATTCAGTCACGCTTCAGAGATTCGTGGATAGGCGGGCTTGGCTCCGAATCGGACGAGGCTCTAGTTGGAAAATGAATTAGGCTCGTCTCCCGAGAAATAGCATCCCCATAGTGACTCGAAATAAAAATTTAAACCTCCCTATTACCCGTCTAACAATATTTTATTATATATTTATTATATAATTAGCTGTCTATAAAAGAAATAACACTTCTTTTCGAATTTTTTTAATAGAATTTCGTGCTTGAAGATTAAGTCGGACGAGTAATTTTTATTTTCTAACATATAAAAGCATGTACAGTTTTTTGAAATGGTACAACAAAATTTCTTGAACCCTACACCGCTTATTGTGAAAAGATAAGAACACTTCGTTTTGAATTATGGTCCCCGGAATAGAAATCGTAGATTACCGGTATAATTCCACTGGACGCGAACGCAGGTCACGCAACCTGTCAAACCTGTCGTTTAAAAATCACCGCGTGTAGCCGGCATGCAATTATGTAAGTACTTTGTGATCATCAATTAATTAGCTGGTTCGGTTGGAAAAGAAAGGCGCGAAATCGAAAGAAATTTCGATTTTCACGAAAATCGTTCGAGACGAACAGTGAGCGAGGAGAAACGAAAGCGCAAAAACGAACGAGGAGAGATACGTGCAGGCTCGTTGATCGCATACTAATGAGGTAGTATTAATTACCGGCGATTAAATCGTCGGACATTGCAGAATAATTAAGACTCGCTCCGAAGAAATTGTGACACGCACGCGTTCACGATATTTTCGTAAATTTTCTAAATGTTTTTCGGACAGTATCGAAAATACAGTTTCACGGATCGATAGGGTGGAGATCAGAAAATATTAATTACAAAAATCAAATTCGAAAAAATAATGTGGACCACATTATTGCAACAGCTACATATATTCGTAAGTCAATTAAAGATTCGTTACGACCGTGCGTTTATGCCAATAAAAGATTCAAGGCTGCGCGATCGGAGTATATGATTCAATTAAGATTGAAAGTGCACCGGTCATTTGAGTTGTCGAGACAGCTCTCTCGAGAGAGAGGTCCGGCGCAGTAATTACCATTCGGTGCAATTATACCGAGCCACGTCCGAAATTTTTCACCAAGACCTTCGCAAGAATTCCAATTTAACGCGATTCCGTTCGTTGATATCCGATCATCCTTTAATTCTCCACGCATTCGCGGTGCGACACCCGCATGCCAACACAGGCTTGCGTGTAGAGACAGAGGCCACCCAACGTGATTGTCGCTTGTAAGTATCGGTTCGCGTTGCCTTCACCACCACGTCACGATATCTTTCTCAATGACTTTCAAACGTCCGGCCGTTCGTTGGGTCCACGTGGACCCGAGCAAACCCGAACCTTGATTGGCAAATTATTTAGGAATTTATCTTCTGAACATCTTAGCACCTACGAGATAAAATAATAGTGTAGGGGCAGCGTTTTCACGAGTACTTAATGGAATTATTATCTGACTCGTTATCACTCGATCGTATAATTAATGAATACCGGCTCTCTAGAGCCAGGCGATCGATAAAATCATTGATGGAGAGCAGATACGCGATCTCTCCGAGGGGACGGAAGCTGCGGTCGGAAAAAATCGGCGACTCAGGAAGCAGCTGCAACCCTCTCAAACTTTGAATGCAACGTACGTGAATTTTGGGTATCTTATGTCTACATTAAAGTACAAATATTTGCCAGTGGGGATCAAATCAGAGAGATCTGAAATTTCTACGACCGTCTGAATTCTTCCAACTCAATTATAACTCCAGCTTCTTCTAATTAGACTGAGAATCTTAATACAAAATCATGTTTGCCAATAGGAATCTAGATTACCAATGTACCAGATGCAAGCTTTCTCCAAAGAACTTCGCCTACAGCAACACTTAAGACGGTATTTCGGTACGCTCATCATTAACCGTAATTACCGTAAGTGCAGGGACGCGCGCACGCAATATATAGAAATAGTAGTAGATAATAATATATGGAAATAGGTAGGCTGTAATGAGAAGCCAGGGTCAAAGAAAAGAAATGAAAAAGAATTGTTTCTACGGCTTCTCCTCCCTTTAAAGATCGGACGACATAAATCCACGCTTTCAATTATGCGAAATTAATTGACCGCGCCTTGCATCTCCCCCATGCAATTTCTCTCTCTCTATCTCTCTTCTTCCTTGTCTCTTGTTTTAGTATGTGCACGCGATGCCCACAGGATCGCGCAAAAGGACTCGCAAAAGGACTCATGCATCTTTGTATATGAATTTCATTGTGTCTTTCACTTTTATTTTTGTCCACAGTTATTTTCTTCCAGTCAGCGAATGAAGAATAAGTAATCTCTGCGAGTGCGCTCCGAGGGACGAACGAAAACAGAAATAAACGCGTTCGGTGCACTTCGTGCTTTTTATGCAGTGCAGATAAACGTAATAATATAATTTTAGTAAAGTCCGAATAATTTTTAATTTTACATTAAGTCAAGTTGGCGATTGCACACCTGTCTGTTTCTCGCTCGCTCGCGTTTCACCTCGGAGCGTGATGGATCAGACTCATTCACTGCCCAGCAATTGCGTACGCGGTGCGCCTAAAAAAGTTTTCAGTTTCATTAACAAACCAGACGGTTCTAAATATCGAAACTTCAAGATTCTTCACATTATTTGATCGTCAGTAGCTTTTTATGGAATTACGTTTCTGGGAAAGCGATGCGAAACTTTTTGCAAGCGGTGTGCGATTCGAGGCGGACTTTCCACGAAGCGATTATGATTTGTCATTAGGCGGGTATAATTCATTGGTTGCCGGGGTCTGTAGATACACGTGCAGAGCCGGCCCGGAATCTGGCCGTATGTTAATGACAGAGAAATGACGGGCACGTAATGTGTCGGTTGTGAAAAGGTAATACGCGTGCGGTACGCGTGTGTGCACGGTTCTCCCGACCACCGACCACCGACGTGGCGCAATAATGACGCACATCTCTCGATTTTATTATTTTAATGCATCTCTGGCCACGGCCCACGCGACTCGCATACACATCGCACGATTTCGCATGGGAATCGTTCCATTGAAGGCGCGATTGTCCAGTTTCTTCTCGCCTCCGCCGATTTGCGCGCGACTTTACGGCCGAAAATTGCAAGTTTCGGTATCTTATTGTGCCCCGAAAATTCATTTAGCCGCGAGCTCGCCTCCGGTACCCCCTTTCGCCGAACCTTCGATTCGATCGCATGCTCGAATCGAACGGCAACTGCCCACGTAATCGAGTCGAACAACGGTTCCCCATTCTTTCGAATTTTATTGGCCAATAAATGCGCTCGCGCGAATCCACACGTGTTTTCTTCTGCTCTAGATCTTGATAAATTGGCACCGATCTTGAATCTTGATTGTTCGAGCAGAGTGCACTCCAGTTCAGTGCTGCATTCATTTTGGAATCGGAATATTGGCGAATTGTGTTGTCACTCTTTAACCACTTTCTTTGTAATCTCTTTCACAAATACTGTAATTAACACTACTTTAATGTTGAATTTATATTATGCGTCTTGTTTTTCAATTTTAGTAATTCTTAAGGTCCGCTGTATATGACGATCAATTAAAAGTTTGAATGGATTCATTCGGTCATTAATTGAAATTTGAAAGGTAATGCAGATAAAAAAATTTCCGTTTCACTCCAGTTTGTTGGAATTCAGGTAGAACATTTTGCGGATAAAGATCCGCAGTCTAGTATTCGATCAAAAAATTTTAAAAGTTTCCCATAACCTCTACATGAAATCTTAGATTTTTCTTTCGCTGTTAACAGTGAATTCTCTAGAGAATTCTCTCGCTCGAACGAAACCTCGGGTGAAAATCACAGAACATTTTATCCAGCTAAAAATTCCAGAGACACGCGCACTGTCCGATGAACGTTTCCGAGCTTTCGAAATCTTAGCAGGTGAACGGAGAACTTCCGCGTTCGGGTTCGATAGATTCTGCCGCGGACAGGTAGTAACTTCCTCCGGCTGCCGGTGCATCGGCATTCACCTTTCGACGTCCACGTGACGAGAAATTCTCGATTTCGGTCGCGCCTTTACGTACGCGCACGATCCCCGGGGTACGGTCAATTAAGTATTCATTACCGTGGTCGCCGACTCCGAGTACGGAATACGGTGCGGACATCAAAGCGAAATGAACGTCGCCTGTCCAGAGGACCCACCGGGCTCGCCAACGTAAACGCAACCGGTCGCACATCGATCGCAGAATTCCAAGTGGTCTCTTATTATTCCGGGCGACCGTCTTATGAACGAATTTTACCGTCCGGCCATGCTTTTACATTGTTTCATTGTGGTCCCGCGACCGATTATGTCGGCTACGAGCCGGAATTTCCATAGCGATTTGGCCTACGTGCCACTCCTCGACCAATTTCCCTTAATGGACAATCCCTCCTGTCCACCACGCGAATTCCTTTACGATCATCTTATTTTTCGGGTCCCATCTTTTTATTCTCCATTTCTATTTTTCATTCATTTTTATGCATTTCATGCAATTAATCGTCAATCTTCATTCATTTTTTGTGGAATTAATCTGCATCGGTTTCTTATATTTCTATTGATCCTTGAAAGTTTCACGAGTACCGAGCACAGATATGAGCAAAATTGTTAAACCTTACATGACCATTGGACGTACGCAAAGAAGATTAATAAATGAAATTACGTTTTCCGTTTATACATGTTAGGCCCGATATGATCAAAACTGAGCTCAAAGAAGAACGTCCAAAAATATATACTAAAAAACTGATGTATTATGACGTACAAGAAAACAATTGCATGCAGCATAGATTACTATCTTTCGAGCATAGTGTAGGTTTGAGACACGTTCAACGAGGCATTCGACGTCTCTAAAAAAGAAAAGAGACGACAGTGTTCAACGACCGAAACGAAATATTTGCGTCGATTGCTCCGACAGCTTTTCGAGTCCCCAATCAATTATCAGCCGCGGCGATTAATTTCATGAGAGAAAAAAAAAGACGAGAGAGGGAGTGGGGTAGTCGGCCGATCTATTGCAGAAAATAAATTCCTGGTTGAGATTGCAGCCAATCGACTTCTAATACGCCGTTCCGGCGTTTCGCGATATTGATAGCGCGTATAATTATTTCCGTGCATCAATCTGTAGGGGCCGTCCTGCAGATTGATCGCGGGCATAAATCCGCCGGCAAATGAGCCCGAGACAGAATTAAAGCTAATAAACGGACTCGGCATAATTGCACGTAGGCTATGAGTTATAACATCAATCCCTCTGACGCAGGAACAAGCGTGCTAATAAGTGGTTGCGAGCTTTTTGCTCGTTCGCCGGTTCTACAACGGTTGCGAATGCTCGATGGTGGCGTAATACGTGTCACGAGCTTGCTACTTGGGAGGATAACACCGCCGCACCGTGGCAAGAGGGAACCTCGAGCCAACAAGAAACCAACGGGGAAACACCGTGTGCACAGGGCCGTGTAATTACATCGTTCTGAAAAGTTTCTAATACCGTGAATTTACAGCCAGAAGAATTTCACGACGGAACGCGCGCTGATATACGGGGTGTGCTTCATAACACTTATCCGGGAGTTGGGATTCCAATGCGAAAAATGGCTCCTTAAACTCTCCATAAGCGACGCGCTTTCATATCCCATGATATTCGTTCCAAAAATCATTCTTCAATGAACAATTTTCACGAGGGAGTTAAAGAAAAATTTTGAAAATTACTGGCTTACGGAATAGGTTAGGTCTCCGAGGTTAAGAAGAAAATTAAGCTTCCAATCGAAACTGTTTTCTTTGGGGGGGGCAATCTGAATCGTTATCCTTACTGTTTCGCGTGAGAAATGAAAATTCGAGCAACGTGTGGCGGAGGAAAGTTTGATATCATCTTGATAGCTTTGCGATGAAAGCTCGCAGCCGGTCCATGAGTCAACAATTACACACAGGGTCTCTCACCTTAATCGGTCGAGAGGTTGTGCCTCGAACAAAAATCTCGGGACAAGAGAGGCTTGCTTACCTGCTGGGATTTTTTGTTAGGCGCGGTTTCCGGGCATTCCGGATCCGTTGGGTCGAGGCACGGCTTGCTCTGGTAGCCATTCGTTATCCCGGCTCGCTTCATGTAATCCTCCAGAGTTTTGAAGGGAAACACGAACTGTTTCTTCATCTCGTCCAGCATACCAGTCGGATTGAGGTTCGTCCACTGGATCGGCTTGTTCGTTTGCGCCCCGCTGTCCAATGGAACCATACGGAAGCGAAAAAATGAATACGTTACGAAATTTTATGAACGACCCGGGTTCTTTGCTCCCGGGGGATGATCGATTTAATGCGATCACGATGGATCTTCGATCGGTCCGCGAGGTTTACGAGACAATTATTGCTAGACTGCGGATTTTATGCATTTAGTAAATGACACGTTTCAAATGGTACGCTAATCAAAAGAATTTATTTTATAAGAATGGATTCATAAGGAATTATTGAAGAAATTGATTTCTCTGGGTAAGCATATATTTGAAAAAATGGCTAAACATTTGATTTCCGATTCTCATAATCGATGAAAATTTGTGTCTTCCATAAAAATCCGCAGCCTATTTATAACATATTTAAAACGTAATGACCACTTTTCTATCGACGTTTGGAAGCGAAGAAATAAACGACATTTGTAGATGCCTTGAAGCGTTATGTTGATTTCTCGCATGATCCTCGATGCTCAATAAAGAAGCGACATTAGTAAAATCCTCGAAAGACAGATAATTCGGTAATAAAACGGTGGAATTTTGTAAAAAGGGCGTAAAAGCCTCGGTAACGGTGAAAAAACGTACAAACCGCGATGGTATTTTGATCGATACGCGTAAATTACATCCGAATTACAGCATGTCAAACGCAAAAACGCACGCCGGTCATTTATATCCCGAGCAGCCTAATATATCGGCGGTAAGCGTATGCGTGTGGTGCATCTATGTTGCAATTAAGTATCCTTTTCCTGTTACGTCTCCGCCGCGGCGCTGCAGGGAGGACTGATCAAGTCCTTATCCGCAATCGTGAAACGCGAACGAGGACGGACGATTAATTTAGCATTAAAGCTCGGAAATCAATTTGCCGTTTCCCTCTTTCTCCCTCTCAAGTGAAAATGATTCTCTCTCAAGAGCGAAAGATTCTCTGATGACAGAAATATTCGATGGAGTCGCGATGGATCAAGAGCAGCGCGATAAAATCGTCCAGCAATTTGCAATCGAGTACAAAATATGTTAAGCACGTACGTTATATCTGTCTTTCAAGACGAAATAAAATTCTGATCTTTTGGTACGAATGCTTGAGAGCAGCGAGGTAAATGCAGAATATACGACAACTATAAATGTTCTGTCCCTTCTAGGAAATGATCAGGGACGAAGAAATTCAAGGAGTTCAAATAAAGCCAGTTCAGATTTTCCAATATTGACGAGCTACTTGTAGAACATTATACGAAAGAAATCTAATATTTACTTGGAAGCAATTCGGGCAAATATGCCTCGTGTCGGCCACCACCCAGTAGTCAGCCAATTTTATACAATTTAAAACAGTAGTCTACAAAGTACTTAAAAATAAGAGACAATCTCCTATACATTTAAATGATATGGTGTCAGCTTTGTACCCCACTTTGCTTCAATGTCCCTGTACAAACAATTTAGAAGATAGTGTATTAATGATAACACCGCTGACTACTGGCCTCCACCGATGGCCAACTCCAGGACCAATTACCCTACTTATTTTTCAGCCATTTGTACTTACGGTATGTGAACGGGATACTCGGGTCCCAGTAGTTTGCTGCCTTCCCAGAAACAGTCCAACGGGGTAATGATGGCGCAGGGTATGATACTATCGAAGATCTAAAAAGAACGGATCCCTTTAGCTCGCCGGAAGGTCGGATTTTCGTTGTAATTGAAAAATTACGCGCACGGAGAGCATGATCGATCTAGCGTGTTCCTCGATTAACGAACCATCGATCGCCGCGAGATTACGTTCGTACGGGGCGACTTAATACAATTTTCGGCTGGATGCCGGCTCCGATGATAATTATTATGATTCCGGGGCATTTAATCATCGTCGTCGCTTAATGGCGAGCACCGGTACTCTCTCTCTTTCTCTCTTTCTTCCTCTCTTGCTCTTTCTTTCCCCTGGCTCCGATTTACGATTATTTCTCCTTTTCTTCCGATAGTGGACACTAACGATCGCCATAAGGTTTTTCTTGGTAGCGAGAGGCATTACGGGCCGGCCACCTGTGTGTTCTCGGAAACTCGAATAGGGCGGTCCTCCGCTTCAAGCGTCTCCCTTTTTTTCGGCCCTTTTGATTCACGAATAATACGAATTTCGGATAGTGTTCGGGGAACGCCGCCGCGGACATTTGTCAAATTGTCCTTTCCGATCCCTCCACGAAAAAAAGAAAAGGAGTCACAGCCGTGCCCCCTAATTCGTTTTCGGTGAGGGCCCCCTTGCGAGATGACGCGCGCGGACCACCGTTCCCCTTTTTGCACAGGAAACATTTACCGGTGGCGCTAATGGTTTAATAGATTAATCTGTTGCGAAAAAACGAGCCCAATGAAATTTCACTCTGTCGCGCACTCGCGTCACGCTACCTCTCTCTGTTGCAATCATTTCTTAACCGTTAAACAATGCCGAAAAACTTACGCGAAATCCACCGGATGACATTTACCGGGGTTATGTAATAAATGTAAGAAGCGAAGCAACATAACATAAATCTGTAATGTGCAAAGGGTGAACATATTGTACATCATTTTGTAAAAGACGGGAGCGATGTAATAAATTCCTCCTATCATTAATCATTCTAATAAGTTGTAAATAATACATGAATGTTTTGAAATTCTTGAAATTCTGATTACACATATTAGGATATAACCAAGTATAATCCTTGACTGGATAAATACGCTAAATAACGTCAAGTATCGAAAGAATTGGAGTGTTATCTGGATTCAATGCCCGTAGCGTTCGAATGAACAGAAAGACAGCAATTGCTATTTTTCCATGTGCGATATACGCGGCAATAAAATGCTACAAGTGCGTACAGTTCTCGTCATCAATCTATAGAACGTCGACGCGGCCTGTTCAAATCGGAAACACTTTGTATTATAATTTTTAGTACTTTTAAAACTCTCGCCCGGCGCTACATTGCGCATTTGTACCGGGAATCTTACTGTTAGAAATAAGCGGGAAGGTCGAGAATAACTTCTGAAGTTTTTATGGAGTAATGAATCACTCGTAATTTATGACACACTAAATTTCTCGTAGTTTAAACGCCCTTAAAGGATCACGTGTGGAGGTGTGTAACGCTCCAGACGCGGAAAGACAGGTTCGTCGAACGAAGACGTTCCTGAGGCACTGCAACCACTTATGCAGCTATGCACCTCTGCATTCTGTGGCGTGTGCGGTCGAGCGCAGCTGCATAGAGCATCTCCGTATTTTCTCAATTTTCTCTCGAGTTATATGCATCATTATAATTAAGAATAGTTCAGATTAAAATTCTTTTTGCAGGTTTTACTCGTATTTTTAAAACGTTAAAATATTTTTGATCACTTGTCGACAGTTTATACAACCATCTTGAGTGACGAAGATTTGTCCTACATTTCACATGAATAATTTCCGAACGATTATATTATTCTTTTGGATGCAGCGAAAGGTGATCGAAGACGACTTTTGCGATTTATGAGGACTAAATAGAAAATAAATTTATGCAAATTGGCACGATGTAATGCCAAGAATAAGCGATTACAACGAGTAATTTCGCATTAAGCAATAGCGAATAAATCCTCGGCTAAGAAAAACGAGAGGCACTGCACAGAAGTCCGTCCGGTAACGGGCACGAATAATAATTTCACCGGCGATTCATAAGTATAAATCGCTCGAGATAGAGTCGAGATATCAAAGATGAAAAATTCATACGGGGGGGAGCAAAAGTGTAACAGCCTGTAGCCAGCTGCAGGATAATAATATTCCTGTTTGTCCGGGATACGAGAGGCCGCCGTGTGATTTGGCCGGTTGCTCGGGGCGCTGCCCGCATACCAGGACATCTATCATTTGACATTAATTTTTAAATTGAAACTTGATGAATCGCAATGAGATCGAAATTCTGTGACCAACTTTGATTGCGAGATTTCATCGATATATTATGCATCATCGGGCTCGTAATAACACGTTATTAACGACCGGCATGATCACACGGATTACTCGCGATAACCAAAACCCGAAGAAACTTCGTACACGAACTCAAAAACAAATTAATCCCCTGCTTTCCAATTTTAATCGTTTTTAATTGTACGCACCGTTTAGACAAATTTCTCTTTTTAATAATGCAAAATTTACATTTCATGGCTCGCAAGTCATTGTTGGTCTAACAGTGAAATATTAGCGTTTATGGTGTCGTAAATCGTCGCCCAGTGGATTGTTGAAAAAAAATAATACCACACCTCGGAGCCAGCAGTTTAACAACACGTATTATTTTCCGTCGTTGTCGCATATTTAAGACCGACTATACTTTTTATCTGACAAGCATCTTTTACCGCGTTACAGCTCGAAGCGGTAAACTGGTCGAATCGATGGTGTAGTCAGAAAATCGGAGGAAGAAGCGCAGGACTAGTTTTAGGAGACGAAACTGGAAAGGACGAGGGAAAACTGGAGCATAAAATTGAACAGCGGTTGAGAAACGCGCCCGTAATGTCGCGGAAGTGGCGGTGTCTCTGATGTGGCCACATGTACACACTTCCTGTTTCCCCTGGATATATGCTTAGCGATGTTTTAACGTGTACGCTCGTTAGCGGCGTAAGAAAACGGCATTCGAGGCACACACGTGAGCGAGACACGCACGACTTATGAACCGTGTCTCGCAGCGGTACAAAGCCGCGGGTTTTCAAGCATTGTATTGAATTTTCGACGTTTACGACCACGCGCGCGAGTCGCCAAGCGACGTGCTGACTGGGAAACCGAGAAACAGAGAACTCGGAAGAGCATGGGAACCCATAGCGATGGGCACGACCTCGCATGAACTTCTACAGCCCATCCAGCATTCACGAACACGTCAAACATTTCCATATGCTCAGAGAAAATGTCTAAAGTGAGACTCGGAGAGCTTCGTTATCAATAAAAAGATCTTGTAGTCTAGAACCTTGGAAAAATGGATTTGTTTGAATTCGTAAAAATAAGTTATGATTATTTGAAAAACCACAGCTCTGTATAACGTCTACAATTTTAAGTATTTTGGCTTGAAATAATTAGATTGTACGGTCGGAATAATAGAATAATGTATGCAAAACCTCCATGAGACACAGTTGTCTGATTTGTTTATAAAAATTTCCAAGTTGTATTCAGCTTCGCGGTAAGATTGCATGAACAGTCACGAGGAACTGATATTGCAATCAAACTATTAGAGTCAGAGTGCAGTAGAACTTGTTCGTGTACCTTGAAAATGTTTTAAACAAAATTGTTTGCTATGTACACGATCCATGAATATTATCGCATTTATTCTAAAGTGTCACGAAATGAATATAATGGACAGAAGGGTAGAAAAGGAAATGAAGGGTGCAGATGTAGGGACGAAGGATCGACGACAGTCGATCGTAGCCATCGCTATGTATCCTAATAGAAATCTCGAAGTCACGGTGCGTGCGCAATAACGCGGTATCGTAGTTGACGCGTCGAATTCGAGAATAGCGCGAATAAGTGTGCGCGCGAGTTCGCATACGGTTACGTATCGCCTACATAGAAAGTAGTGGTAGTTTTAAATTACCTGGTCGATGTAGTGCATGTCGAAGTTGGGTATGTTCAGCGCGTAACACATGTCTTTCAGCCTCCACGTGCTGCAAGCGACACGGAACACATGCATTCATGAATACAAGTTTGCATCCCCTTAACCCCCGCCCTGCACCCGACGATAAGCGGCCCGAGAAGTGCACTCGAGAAAAACTTGAGACGATCGCTGCTGTGTCTCTCGCCTCTACAAGCCGCTTCCCGATGCACGTTTCACCCTCGAAAACCACCATGAAATGCAGTTTGCCTTGTTACCTTTGTAACGAGACACAGAAAGGAAGCAATCCTTTTATGATATCAAATGTACAGAGCAAGTTAGTGTCAGCAATTTTTAAATATAATAATATTAATGTTCTTCGAATGCTCTTCGGTAAGACAATTTTTTAGTCATGCTTTCAACATGAAAATACACCAAGCAAATAGCGTCGATCTTATAAAAAGTTTTTAAATGGTGTACATGGCGTTCAACTTTGTCCATGGTAGCTTTCAAGGGTTGTAAACATGTCCATGAAGTTTGCAAGAAAGAGGATGAACGATGGATGTAGCGCACCAGTTGCAAAAGAATACAATTTTTTAAGAAAGCCACGAGTAATCTGTTAGGCTAGCAATATTTCAAAAACAATATAAAATATTGTACACATTTATTTCAAGTGTTACCAAATGATAAAACCATTTTGAAAAGAATGTCTGTGAAAAGACGTTTATTCGAAAGAAACGCATTGAAATATTAAATTGTACGACGCTGTGCAGATTCTCGAACAATTTCGTTTGGTACAATGCAAATAATTCTTAAATAATTTGATCTCCGAAAACGGTAACGGTAGTACGGCTAACGAGATATTAAATCGCCATAATTCGAAGTTAAGTGCGCCGATTGCTGCCGCCCAAACTGAAAGTCACGGAAACTCGTTGCGCAGACTCATCAGCCGTCCTCTTTCTTGCGTACGCATCGGTTCGCGCAAGAAATCAGAATGATGAAAGGAAAATAAGAAACTCGAAGAAAAAAAGGAGAAGAAAGCTTACATTTCGAACAGGTGTACGGTGACCTGTGTGGCCGCCTTCAGGATCGCTAAGTGTTCCTTAAGCGCGGCAGGATGCAAAATATTCGCCCCAGAATGTCTCGGCGTTTGGATGACCAGTTGATGAGTCGATGCTGCAGCTTCGCCTAATGCTTCCGAGGCGTAGGTCAGTTCCTTCTGTAACCTTCCGCCTTCTACGACCACCAGAGAACAGAAGAAACATCATTAGGACACTTGTAAATCGTAGGAAAAATTCTTATGTATAAAAAATCAGTGACCGAGAGTTGTCTTCCTTCAAGATCGAGACTACCTGCCTTAGACTACCCGTGGAGCCAGTTGGAGGAAAGTCGCGAGCATAGTCGTGATTGGCTGGTCGCTTTATTCGCGAGTCGTACCACTTTAAGCTTTCGGCAGGCTGGCGATGTTTATGCTCGGGACGATTCCCCGAAGAGAAACATCGA
Source organism: Lasioglossum figueresi (assembly GCA_028455805.1). Classification (NCBI taxonomy): domain Eukaryota; kingdom Metazoa; phylum Arthropoda; class Insecta; order Hymenoptera; family Halictidae; genus Lasioglossum; species Lasioglossum figueresi. The sequence continues at coordinate 5,982,531 of CM052190.1, forward strand.
CTGGGCCCCGCGGTGTCGTAACACACGTTTCTACGGCTTTACGGGTATACCGAGAAAAATTTCTGGCAAGGAACCAATGAAAGCCTTCCCAGAACAAGACGTGGAAATAACTACGTTATGGCTGAAAACGTTCCACGACTGGCGATACGACATCCCCCGACGAGGTGGTCTTATCTAAGTAAGTCATCTGCGTTAGCGATGTCATCGGAATTGTGATCAGAGAGGCGTCGAGAGACTCACAAATATATGACCGACATCATTTACATTTTATTTTTTAAACAATTCTTCTTCCGGGGAAAAGACTCTTCTCGGGCAGTCCTTGCGACGAAGATGCGAAAGACCAAAGATCGTTTTAATTATTATGTTTTAACTTTTATGCGGTGTTTAATGTGTACAGGCCTTTAGTTTTAATTATAAATCAATATTTTGTAACGTGTAAAGAATTATTTCGCGGCACATTGGAAACAATTTTAAATATCCATTTTAAATATCTCAGTGTCTAAACGCGAGGATGTTTCAAACTCGAGCATCGTTTCTCGTGCAGAAATGGAATAAGGGTAAAAAATGGAAAATGGAATTAATACAAAAACGAAGAAAGAATAAAAAATGAAGTGAGCTTAAGTAGTTGAAAAATGTAAACGCGAAAAATAATGACGATACTTTTCTACGAGTCCAGTAGTCCTGTGCACCAGGACGTGCGTTAACCAATGGTTCGGAAAAGGTTGCTGGAAGGATATAGTTGCGCAGGATGGATCGAGCCCGCGACAGGAGAGATACGCAACTATATTCAGCAGAAAGTAACGCAGGAAGGGCATGAGAATGACGTCTGACACGGGGTACGTCGGGATCCCACCTAGTCAGATTTCACCGTCAAAAATGCCGACGGCGTATTTGCTCGTTCCGCCACGGCGCGGCCTCCGGAGACCACCCGTGTTGCCCGCTATCAAGGAGGTTCTCAACCTCTCGGTCGGGAAATCCTCCATAGAGGCGCTCCCGTACGGTCGTAATCGCGAAACGAGCCTCACGAGCCTCGAACACCAAGTCTTACGGGAACCAATTTAATTCTATATTTTCGAATTACTTTTTCAAGCGGAGTCACACCGTTTTCGATTCGACCTACCGATCGCCGGCGGAGAACCAGCGCGGAGGAGTCAACGGGCGGTCCCTCGAGTCGATATTCAGGGATGTACGAGTGGAAACGAACGTACGGGCCTCATCGTGACCAATCTGAGGGACAGGGACGAATACCGTGATCGTAAACCTCGAAGGACGAACAATAATGAGAGCGAGGAAACAACGACCTGGGTTACTGTGCTCTCTGTGACTCCACTGGCCACCACAGACCTTTATGCCGGCACACAACGATGCTGCTACACTCGTCAAATTGTAATGCGATACCCTCGTAAAAGGCCACCGTTTCCATCGATTTAAATTTCTGCTACAAGGAAATATTTGCGAGACTTCATTTTTCGGAATTTTAAATTGGTAGACGATGCAACCAGAAATTATATTTTTTTAAAAATGTTGTATACATCTTGGCAATTGAAAAGGTAGTTGGGTCTTTACGAATAAACGCAGTAATTGCTTTGCGGTTTGCATAATGACACCGTCCGACCCGCAGCCGTTACCCTCGAACGGCGAAAACCATTTTTCTCGGCTTTTGTTCGAGGCTCAGGTAGCTAGGGATCGATCATCGAGGTCCGGAAGGATGATATATTGTCACCGAGTAAAAACTACATAGCGGTTTTCGGCATTCCGCCACGGAACAAGGGGAACAAAGAAGGAAGGGGGCGGGAAAAGGTCGAACGTGCGCAATCAGGTTCCCTTCTTTTCACGCCACCTTCATTACTGTTCGTCCCCCGAGGTTTACGGTCAGGGTATCTGTTCCTGTTACCCAGGTCGGTCACGATGACCCTTCTGCTCGGAATAGTATCGTTTCCACCAACGTTCACGAGCGACGTTCTCCCTAGAAACCACGTTACATAATGCTTCTCGTAACAACGTTCATAATCGAATGACACGCCGGGTCCATTACACAAACATTTCCGTCCCTATTCGGTCCCCGGACGAATGGCAACAATTAGCCCTGAATAATTATTCGCATTCTTTGTTCACGGCGATCATTCAACGGCGTACCTTACCGTTCGATCGGGGACCGTAAAAATGATTTTTTCAGACTGTGATTTGAAAATAATCATAGGCTCCGCCGACTACGTGTAATTATGTAGATTCACCTTTAACTTGATGATGATTTATGCCTTCACTTTTTTCGGAACCCCTTTATCCGCTCGCTGCGAAGATAAATGAAATGAAGACGTTTCGCGAGGTTCTAAAGATGCAAAAATTCGGGGCGAGACTGATTGCAATATTTTATTGGCCAAGTAGCAGACGAGCTTGCTGATCGGTAATTAAATTAAATCGGTATTTAATGAACCTGCAGCTCTTCCGACACTTAAATTAAGAACGTCTTTCAAGACAAGTGCAACGGCACTGCTGCTTTAGAATTTAGTGGAAGCGTTCAAACAAATAAAACGTATTTTAACAACCTCAAGCTGTAAACGCATCAAGAACAGACGGCTGTGAAGACATAAATTAGTTAGGATAAAAAAGGCTCGGTGATATGAGTTCGTATCACCGACGGTAAACAAAAACTTGTCCACATAAAAGAGAATGATGTTAATGTGTGTACAAACGACGTTACAAAAATTCGAGGTAACACAACAAGATACACAGAACAGTCTTTAATTTTCGTCGAGATATAAAAGTGGTTAAAGAAAATTCGAAAAATTCGGACCAACCCAGAAAAGGCCCAAAGAACAATCTTGAGCTAGACGGAGATATTTCTTGAAGAGATCAAAATTGTTAAGCAAAATGTAGAGATGGATAGTCGGTGTAGATCAGCCGGCGGCAAGAGCGCTCGTGTAACGCAGTGCGCGGCTCGGATTCGCGCTGCTTCCGTGCGCTCGCAGCAGAATAAACACGGTAAAATCCAATTTCGCGATCCGACGTGAAAATAGCGTATCCGAGGAAGGAAAACTGCGATCTCCGTAGGCTGAAGGAGCAACGCGAAGCGAGCTAGCAGTGTGGTCAACCGCGTCGGATAGAAATTTTGTGGCATCGGGTCTGCAACACCTACCTCCGGGCACCGTAGCGCGTTTCCTTACGGAGGGAATCACTTACAACGAGTTTCTCGTCGTCTCTCTTTCTCTCCTGTGTGCCGCCCACGTGAAATGAAAGATTACGGGATGTGCCCCACGCGCGCGGAGCACCCTAGAAGATGAATCAACCTGTAGAATGCGCGGGGCCATCGAGCGTAATAAAGACACTACTCTCTACGCTCTACGTAGCAAGAAACACGCGTCTTAACGGAGGAGAGCACGATAAACAAGAAGAAGAAGAAGGAGGAGATGCAGAAGAACGAAGAAGAGAGAGAGAGGAAGAAGGCGAGGCCGTCGACGGATCGAAGGGAGAAAGAAAGATTGAGCCTGTTGAACAGAGAAGGGAGGATAGAGAGATAGAGAGAGATAAAAACGGGGGTAGAGGAGGGCAAGACGAGAGGACAGAGAGTCCCTGTGATTCAGCAAAGTGAGAGAGAGAGATGGGGAAGGGAGGGAGGGAAGGAAGGAAGGAGGACGAAGGAGAGAAAGGTAAAAGAGCAGGGGAAGGAGGATAGAGGAGGGGCGCGCATCTTGATTTATCGGCGGGTAGTCTCTGTAATTATTTCCCCGTCCCTGTCTGGTTCACGGGGGCGAGCCGCGTTCCCGTTCTATCTGCACCCTTCCGGCTACCGTGATCGTACCGTGGAAGAATCCCTGCGTTCGCCTCTGTCCCTCCGGGACACCTTTGAATGGCCGCGCGTCTTTTAGCTCCGTCGACTTTGTCTCATTCACCCGCCGCCGCGCCGTGCCGTGGACAACCGGAACGCGGACCTCGCCGGCCTGTTTCCCTTCCGAAGAGACTATGGACAGTGTTCCGTCAGGAAACGTGGCTAGGTGTAACTGTACGATCGATCGAGGGGGGCTCATTGATCGTTGGTAGAGCCAGAGATACGGTTTGAGAGCAAACTGCATGGAGAAATGACCATGGATCGTGCCCCTTCAGGAGAATGAGAATCGGAATGATAGAAACAGCGTTTAAAGACGTTTCCTTGATCATGAACTGCTCGAACCCCCGAAGACAGATTTTGTCAGGAAACACTTACCCCGGAAGAGAAGAATGCACGATTACGTGTAACTGTGAAGTAGATAATGATGTTACAGAGACATTTCTTTGACGGCGAAGAGAGACTGGAATGCTAGAAGGCTCGGTTCTGAGGGAAACGGGGCCGCATCAGCGTGACGGTCAGGGACGGTTCTGTTGGCCCGAACGTGGGCCGAGTATCGTTTCCGTTTTACGGGCTAATGAGCACCTTCCAAATTGCACGTACCGCAAAATAATTACGCAAGCGCAACGAACGTTTCTTCGTGGAATAAAACGACCTCGTTCTCCCACATGCGACAGACAGCACAGTGGTAGTGCTCTCTTCTGGCAGGTCGGTGTGTGCCCCGTGGGCCCCGGGGCCAAGAGGAAGAACCGACGTTTAACGATAATTCGATGCTCGCCCCAAGGGAAGAGGCTGCCGGACGTGAGCCCGAGCCTTGGATCAACAGAGGCCACCAAAGAAAAGGGGAAAAGAGTGGAAAGGAAGACGGAGAAAAGAAAGAAGAAACGAACACGCGCGTGTTCCTCTTCCACCGTGTACGAGAACGGACATGGGAGCATACTACGAGGGAAGCAGGTGCAACGAGCGGGCCCTTTGGAACCGAGTGAAACAACGAACAGCCGCCGCCGGGAAACAGAACGGAGAAGCCAACAGAGATGAGAGAGTGTGAGAGAGAGAGAGAGAGAGAGAGGAGGAGGAGGAGGAGGAGGAGAGTATGAGAGAGCGAGAGAGAGATCGCTACTCTCACCCCCTTTTCGTGGTTCTCGTGCTTCGTCCTTAAATGCCTCGGCAAGAGCAGAAGCAACGATGGTGGCAGCCCTCCTTAAGTTCTCCTCCTTAAATTTCAAACGAGGAGGCTGTTAAGCCGGACAAGGTAGGACACGACCGTCGAATCGTTAAAGGGATATTCCGTCCAATTACCGGTTATACGTTAATTCCGCGATATTACTAGCCAAAAGCGAGACGCTTGTCTAAAACACGGAACACCGGTCCCCGCCATTGACCCCAGAGCGAAACGACCCGCGCCCACGAACCTTCTGTCTTTCTAATGATTTCTGCGTTCCGAGAAAGTGATCAACCGTTTCTTAATTTTACCCTGCTGACAGAGATGTATTTGCTGCGAGCCGAACTCCCACGAGAATTTCCTGAACCGATCTCTACCCTCCAATAGACTTCAAGAATCCTGCAATTCACTTCATGTTGATTCTTGTCGAACTAGGAAATGATTCTATGATTCGATTCAATATTAAGTACATGTTACGTCTTTGCGACTGACTATCATGTCGAAAGGGACGTTGAAAATCTAGACAGCAACAGAATCGAAAATTGTTGCTTCGTAAAATCTGTGTCGCCAGAATTCCAATTTGATATCCTATTTCAATAGTGATCTAAAAAAAGATTTGCAAAATTGTAGTTGTATTAATTCCGAATGGAAATTGTTCAATAATTGCCAGGTTAAGATTATACAAGTCTACGATGGCTCTAATCCTTCACTTACGGATTAATTTAGCTCCATTTGTTGATTTTGAAAACAATGTAATCATTTCATTGTGTACCTCGCTAGTAAAGATCGAGGATGGCTAGATGTTAGGTTTAGCAAGATTGTGAGGGATGTTTGCTCAAACCAGCAAATTTATGTGCGCTGATGCAGCCATGGTACCCATCTGTTGCTAAATAAACGTTCCAAGAAACTGTTCCCTCTGACACTTTACGAATAAGTTCCGAAAAGTGGCCTCTTCCGTTCTGGAAGCCGATCCCGGGGGACTAACAAGATTGAACGACTGTCGGCGTCGTGGAAATGCACGTGTGGACAGCTTTATGGCGTGTGAAAATATAAGAACCACGTGTTTCCTGGACATCCCCATGCGTGCCGGGGTTCCTCGACGAAAAAATTCTTTGGACGTACGTGCTAAACTAAATCCACCTCTTCGTTCAACTTCCACGTTCCAAAAGTGTTCCATGAAATGTCTGTCACATTATACTCGTAAATCTAATCAGCAACGCAAATATCTTTCCGAATAGGACATGAAGAGATTACTGACAAGATCAACAAGTTCGTAGTCCAAAAAACTCAAATCATAAAATACTTAACGAATCCGACTCGCATAACTTGCATCGTATTCACAAACGACCCTGGCTCGGTGATTCGACTTTTATCAGCCCGAATCGCTAGGTAGACCGTTTCTCAACACACACACGCACATAGCAGCCGTTCACACGCAGCCCTCGCATTACCCGAGCCGGCAATTAGGCGTAATGCAAGGAGACGTGAATTCCGCGGGGCGTTCGCAGCCTCATCAAGGTCCGCGGCTTAATTTCTGGCTGACGCTTAACTCATGGCATCAACATAATGCCTTCCAGACGGCCGCTGTCGCCGAATCGAACGGTGTCACCTACTTTCGGCGGGGAAACCATAAATCAACTCGGCCGACGCGTCGATTCCGCCAATAACGCCGTTAACACCTACCGGGAGAGAAAGAGAGAGAGAGATCCATGATCGACGAACATTGAGCAAGATCTTGCGAGCTGATCTCGAGCTGGAAACCCTTGACCCTTTGCAAGCCGATGATTACTCTGAGGCGTTGCTAAAAATTGCCATGTTACAGGAGAGAGTAACTTACAATCCATGGTTAATTCGTACCACTATCAACACTGAATATTATTCTTCTCTAAAGTATCATCTATTCCACTTCACACTCGATGTGCCTGACTGGGATGCCTAACCACATCATGCAAAAGTTTCCGATCGGATTTTTAGGGTCCGGTAATCAAAACAGTTTGGATCGCAGCGGATCAAGCGAGTCAAATAAAAGAGTGTTGGTCCAGTCGGGCAGTCGGCCAATTAGATCCGCGAAAGCTGGTCTATAAAATCCTATCCTCTCGGTGGTGGGTTGATTACCGTAGATCTTGCGAATAAACATTCGGGGTTGATGCCCACTGGACGGTTAGTAGGGACGCTATGAGACGGAAAGGAAAAAGGGGAATGAGCGGGGGGAGGGCCCAAGAAGAGATCGACGGGACGGGGGTCCGGGTTTGTGAAGCTGGGCTAAGGCTACTTGGCGTAGAAACCCTCGTGGCCCCTTTCCCGACTGTTCCTGTGGCTGGTTCGGCGTTTCGGAGAGAGCGGGAGCCGCGCCACCAGGCGGAACGAAGACGGCGCGAGGCGAACGAAGCGAAGGAGCCCTCCGAAGCAGGCTTAGCCTCTCTGAGGCTCACGGAGGAGCTGAGACTTGGCTCAATCGCTCAGGCACGCAGGCCCACCGCTGGTTGGCTGGCTGGGTTGGCTTGGCGCACACAGAGAGCCCACTGGGCCACCCACCGCGACCATTCACCGGAACCGAGCCCCATCCAATCCCAGCGGTTCTCATTTGCCGTCCCGGCTTTTTTCCCGAGCCGAAATCGCCCGACCGATAACGTCCCCAACAAACAGCCTTCAAGCTTCGATCCACCTGGAGAACGCGCCTTCGAGTGTAACTCAATGATAAACAAGTCAAAAGATAACATGGTAGACTAAGAATCTATGTCGAAAGGTGTCCAAGTGCTAGGTCTCGTCCAAATGTGTTTCAAACTACGTCAAACTGGAGAACGTTTGCAGGCATCTCATCATCCAAGGCAGTTATCCTAGTCGAAAGAGGATGCAGAAAGCTGGGAACGATTGTTTGAAGGTGTCCACGTGCTATGTCCTGTTTCAAGATGTTTGAAGCTTCAACCGAACTGGAGAATGTTTCTTCAAATGGAACTCAATAATGCATGGAGACATCCTTGTCGAGAAAGGCTACAGTAGGTTGAGAGCGATTGGTTGAAGCTGTTCAAGTGTTAGAACATGTTTAAAGGTATTTGATGAAGCTCGAATTGTACTGGAGGAGAGGAATCTAAGCGCTAGGTCTCATCTAGTGGATCATCAGGCGCACCTTCAAGAGGAGGTCCAGACGAAAAGCAAAAATGTCCAGCTACGTTAAGATTGGGGTCCATCGGTAAATAGAAGATGAGATCCTCTGTTTACGCGGCCGTTCGTCCGTCCGTCGTTGCAACAACAACAGATTCCCGGTGGGTCTTTGGACGACGGTCTTCTGACTTTCTTATCCTCGTTGCGGCCTTACGGAATTCATCCGTTTCGCTCTCTCCCGTATCCCTAGCTCCGGCGTCCTCCCTGCTCTTGGTGCATCGTGCCGTCTCATTCCCTCTCGCCGGCTTCATCATCGTTTTCTTCTTCTCGGGTTCTATCTCCGTTCCACCGGCGACCAAGTCCTCTCTCTCTCTTGCTCTCGGAGGCATGGGGGCCTAATGAAGATGTAAGCAGTCGGTCGGCCCTCGTGCACGGTCGTGCCTTCGTCCTCTGTCTGTCCTTGTCATACTAACGCCAAGGCGGCCTCCTTGCACCGACTGGCCCCTCGGTACAGGTCGTTCCAGGAAGACGCCGACTAGCCACTTCCGAGTTCTAGGCCCACGATCAGTTTTCCGGCGTCAGTTTTCAACAATCTGTGGACCATTTTTCTCGTTCCCTGTCTCTCCAATTTTCTTCTTGAACATACTCTTCAGAAGCTACCACGTGTACGAATTAATTCGTGGACCCTTCAGTTTACATTTTTTTACTATTTACAAACGACCAAAGTACACTCTACTGTCAAAAATAATTTTAAGTGGATAAAAGATTTGCCGATTGATTGTGAGGGTTGTGAATTAATTTGTACACCTAATATTTTTGCATGGCTTTGTAAAAACTTAGCCTTGGTAATAAGTGGAGAAACGAGAACAAACATTGCTCTAGAATTCCGTATTACTGGGCCCTGCCCATTGCACTGTCTACAAACTTTTTTCATTGTTGTAAAGATACATTTACGATGGTAATTTAGGTTGCGAGCAGCTTCAATTCAGAGACTAAAGCCATTAAGCGCGTTTAAGATGACAGTGAACTGATTCCTCTCTAAGCTAAGCAATATCGAATCGGACGAGAACTTCTCAGAATTAAATCATTTCTCAATTTTTATTCATTCAGTCTTCGTTGGACACCGGCCATTTCTACGAAGAAGCGAGCAAAATAATGTTTATAGTATGTCGTTCGAATAAAGATGGATATTGAGTATCGCGGAACCATGCCTTTTAATTAAATCTGCGACGTTCCGCAAATGAAAATCTTACTGTACGCAAACATTAAAATTTACTTGTGAGTCACGGCAATTAAAGCTTGAATGGGTTTGATTTTGTTATTTTTAGAAGGCAATGGGAAATAGTCGTCTTTAATGCTCGGTAGTTGTAGAGGATGCGAGAATGGAGAAGAGCTAATATTTCAAGGGACTCGCGTTGGAAAGAAATGAATCAGCTCGATAGATCCCATTTTTCAAAGAGCCGGTCGCTGTCAGAGTCCGCGGCAGGCAAACGCATGCAAATCGCGGACAGTTGGACCATCAATGAGAAAAAGATTCTCGACTCTTGGAGTGACCTATACCGACGTATTGCCTCCCTTAGGTGAGGCTCGGCAAAAGGAGCCCTTCCTCGGTCTCCTTTCTCCTTGTCCTCCGCGTTCTCTCTCTCTCTAGATTCGAGAGACCGAACCGCCTCCGCCGTATACGGATGTCCAGGAAGAGAAGGACAACCATGAACGAAGGAAAGAGAAAACACTATATTGGCGCGTGTGCCAACCTCTCTCTTTCTCTCTCTGTTTAGCCACCCTACCGCGTCGCCGCCGTATGCGAAAACAAGGGCAAAAGGGACTGAATTAAGTGGATGCACTTGATTTTTTATTCGCAAAAACGAAACCACCTGCGCCGGACCCGCTAGAACCGAAAATTACCGGCCTGCCAATACAATTTCTGCAATTTTTCATCGATTCGCTAAACATTGCCATTTCGCCTGTCCTCTGATATCGTCTTAATTAGCGCGAGATTATACTCTCTGTCAAAAACGCAGCTGCGAATCGCGAATTACAGCTCGATGTCGCAGTTCTTATCGTTGTCTTCTCGTGCCATCGAAAAACATCGCCGACTTTTTCCTTCAGCGATCGAATGAGAGAAACGAAGGGATTCGTGGGGAGGAAACAAGTAACAGGTATAAATGCAGGTGATTGACGTCATTCGAGCGGTGTCCTTTTAAGAGCTGCGGTGCATTACGGGGTAGGAATTGCGATTTTTCTTCAAAACTGTATTCTGTATCTACTTATCCGACAGTGTTTTAGTAAAACTCTAAAAACACACCAGAAAACGTCTTCATCCATCGCTTAAAAATCGAATTTCACAACCAACCAGCTCAAAAACATTGATAAAAACAAACAACCTAAATGTCTCGAACATTTTCGAACTGGGGCATCTAGATTTCCGTATTAATAGGTAATGAGCAGGATGAAAATCGGCAAATCGGTGGTGGTGGATGCGTATCAGTTTCTCTCGGCGAGACCAAGGAACCCATAAAGCAACGTTTATCAATCTCCCTGGCACGGAGAATTTACACCGTTCCCGGAATATCGTCAAATCGCACCGCCGCCGTCAAGTCGTAAAGTTAAATTCCTCTCCATGCGGCGATGCAATCGTCGCCGGGTTCCGTCCCGCAGCCGCCGCTCTTTTACGCCGGGATCGGATCGGATCGGATCGGATCGGATCGTCCTCTGGCCCTCGGCTAGCCATTGCCATTGCCATTGCCAAGGGAACACGGAGAACACTATGCCCGCATATCCCGCCATGGACACGGAGTTTGCTGCACTTTGCTGCAGTCACCTCACGGATATCCGGTACCGATCCGCGTGGCGCACGCATCTCGAATCACCATCTCGAAAGAACCCTCTTCTTTCGCGCCGTGTCCACGTGAGAAGTGAATCGAGGAGCAACGATCCCTTTGCCAGGCCCTTTAACCCCTTGCCTTACGATTTCTCTAGCAATCACCTTCATTAGAACCTTCCTTGTTACCAATTGCGAAAGATATCTATCAATTAATCAATTCAATACAGCGAATATCATTTTTCCCCTATTTTATGCATCCTGCATCTTCATAAGAACGCGATCTGGTTTAGGTGCTCTCTCCTGGAGATACTAACCGATCCGCATTCCTCGAAGATTTCCGTTTAGACATTTTCCAAGAAATCATAAGACAAAATTACAGTTCACTTAGACGTTTGAGAAGCAATGATATTTTAACGATTTCCGGTCGAGGTGGTCACGAATGCAAATTTTTACAGACACTCCGTCAGGATTTCATTTAATCACGCTTAGCGGAATCATTACTCCACTCGAGCGTTACTCCAGAGTGATCTCGAGCAAACTCGTTTGCTCATTAAAATCTCATAATACGTTGATACTTCTGGTATCTGGCGTGCACGAGTTCTCGTCGAGGAAAGCCTTTGATTCGATCTTGGGCGAGAAATCGAAGATCTGTATCGAACATGTTTCTCTAATCTCGAAAAATCCGACTGTTCATTGTTTGTTTCATTATTTTTACTCTATGTTCATTTATTTCTCTTCGAAAAATCTTCAATGAATTCACGTTGTACGAATGTAAAGCTTTCGAACGTACACAATTTATATGTTTTGACGAATTGCCTGGTCCAAGGAAATTTGATTTGATGGAATGGTTTGTTTTTAGCGAAACGAGGAATTATGGCCGGCCCCGTGTAATTCCATCGAGCTACCCGAGATCTTTCGATTTCACCCGCACGCTTGAAGTTTAAGTTAGCAACGGGGTGTTCGAATTAGCGTTTCGGACCACGGATAAATATAGAGGGCCACCCAGCGAGCAAACTAATGTACCATGTGCCCGACGTGGGGGTAAAGCGATCTTTCGTTCAATTCTCTGTCCTCCTTTTGTCACTCCGTTCTGACGTCTCTCCCTCCTCCTCCGTCCGATAGTATTTTTTCACCTGAAACTATTCTTCGAGCACGCCTGTCGTTCCAAAAATATGCAATTCGGCACCGAAAACTCTCGCGCCTCGTTCACAATTTCACCGCAATTTTATTTAAACGGAAAATCATGTTCCCCGCTGACATTCAATAAGCTCCATTAACGTTAGAAGCTTGACAGTACATTTACAATATTTGCAATATCTACCAGTATACAACATTTAGCTTTTAAGAAGATTGTTGGGACGTGATTTAAACATAAATCAACCGAATGAGAATTGAAAGAGAATAAAAAAATGAATGTGAAGTTATTTAAGAGTAAAGGTTTGGAGTAATTTCAGCTCGGAGAATGACGTAACTCGAACTATTCTCACCCAGCTGTCGAGAAATCAAAAGTTTCGAGTATTTGGGAGTGGGGCAAGGCGGTTGGAGCCAGGAGAATAATGTTCCCGTCACGTTGGACACATAAGCCGTGTTGTACACCATGCAGAATGAACCGAACACTGCAGTTTGTATAAAATGCATTGCGTACCAGATGTGCTGAAGTATTACTGATGGAACTGTTGGAAACCTGTCATGTTACAACGTTCTTTAATCAGTCATCGAATCGTCTCTTTACATCTGCAGCTATTACTCAGCATGTAATTCCACAATAAGACTAAAAAGCTTCGATCCCCGACGTTTACTCGAATGATTTACATCGAACAATTTCAATGGCAGAAGAAAAACACGATGTCTAGAATGGAAGTTCGATTCGAACGAAGACAACAGTGTCCGAAACAGCTTGGCAGGTCCAAAATCATTTTTCCCGCGCTAAACGTTTACTCGGTAGTCGATGAAGTTTCGATAAAAGGAGAGATAAGAGAAACAGGAAATGGTTCGACGACGCACTTACCTTGAACCCAGAGCTGTTCGACCTTGCTGTGAACTTGAGCGGACTTGAGAGCAACGCAGAACGTAGCCAGAGCGACGATCGCGAGGAAGAGGACTTTGCCTGCGTGCCTCTGCAGGAAGTAGCCCAGCTGACTCAGCTGATCCTGCAGCCTTGCCCTGATCCACACCGCAGACCTCTGACCCTCCGCTTTGCCCTGAAAAATTCGGGAACCAGGGTCATTAGCTGTCCTAATAGGAAAGGTGAGATTTCCTTCCGAAGAAATAACTGTACATCGCTGCTTCGTCAATAAGTATCATGCGGGTACATCGAAATGGAAATGTTCTAGGTCGAAAGAAATGTTTGATTTTCCAGTTGACAGAGTTCCGAGAGCGAAGGGTTACAAATCATACATACATTCAAAAACTGAAGGTTTAAAGGGCACAGGATCTAAGAGTTGAATCCTAGCGAATCGAAGCAACAGAAATGAAGAAAAAATGAAAGATAAGAGACACTTGAAAATTGAAGGCCGATGAAGTACACGCGATGGAAGGCCGAAGGTCCTAGCGAATTAAAGAGGACGAGGAACAAGGGGAAAAGGATCGGGATGAATCCTCGGAGGGAGAGAGGAACAGAACGGTCGCAACATTGCGAGCGGCAACGTTGCACACTACCTGGTGGCCGGTCTGACAATGTGCACCAGGGACCACCCGCAACAATACCTATCTTTCCTGGTCGACAGGGGAAAGAAAGACGGAGAGGGAAAGACGCGGAGAGCCACGGATCAGAATGGAATCGGGCTCGGGAGGAAAGGAGCGGACGCTTTTCTCCTCCGGTGTCTACGCCGCTCGTCGAGGTACAGTTAGAGAGCCGCAGAGAGCAGAGCCCTGGCTCTTTGCTCTCCTCTCTTCTCTCGGCAGCAGGCAGCAAGCACCAGCAGCCGGATAAGAAAGAGAGAGAATACAGAGGACGAACATGAAGGAGAGCGCAACAACCCACGATATAGCCACGGTACAGATGAAAATACAGATTACACGCGCTTACGTATCCCGGGACAGTAGCCGGGCGTCGAGTATCGGATAGCAAGGTTTTCCAGCCAATTAACTCTCGTGCCGCGGCCTCGCGACTGCCCAGACTCGGGTAACTCTAGACGAGCAGACAATCCTCGTCGGCCACATGGTACCCGGGAAACTCTCGCCTCTACCAGCCACTACGAATTGTGCCCCTTCCCCTTTTCTCGGAATTATTCTACCTCCCGCAGGAGCGATCGAACTCGTTCGTTTCGTCGTTTGACGATGAGCGGACCACCCTCTTGCGTTTCTAGATCTGCAATCTTTGATTAGAGTGCCCCAGGTTGATCAACGGCGACCTTTGATCGTTTTGTTGTGGACATTTCAACCACCCTTGCACGAATTTAATAATCTTCGGAAATACTTCTAAAAGAACTTATCCTAATTTAAACGATATCTGAACAATTACACAGGCCACTGAATCACCAATAGTCGTTTCAATGAAAAATGGGATAATTCTGTATCTATAATGAACTGATTTAAAGAATTGAAAACTACTGTAGCGTTATTCTAAATCGAATAAAACAAAAAATGCGCCGATATTCCCGCAGACTGTGCAGGGACTTTTAGCCGGGTTTGAGCAGCTCGGGGCACCGCATAATCGCTGACAGCCACGGCAATCAAGGGGCCTGAAGTCCCCCGAGGAGACAAAGCGCTAAACGGCTCCGCGAACATTGTTTGCGAACAATCGCGAGAGAGACACGCGAACCCTCTCGAAGTCGGGAGAACGCCGACGAATTTTCTCGTGCGGTTCGAGATCACCGGTAGAAACCGAAAGGTAAGGCGGCAACGAAGAAGAGGAGAAGGACTGAGGAGGAGCGAGAAAGAGAGGATAAAGAGCGAGAACAAGGGGAAGGGGGAAGAGAAGAAAGGAAGCGCAGACGCCACGAGTCGGTCTCGAGACGTCTATATAGCTGGCGAACCGTGGAGGAGAGAGAACAGGCCGAAGAGGAGAAGGAATTCCCCCTTTTTCCCGTAAGTGGTCCCCGCGGAACTTATGGGGTTTCTCGTGGTGGGCAATATCTACATATTACAACCTCGTGGCGCTGGGACCACCGTCGTTGACATAAGATCCTGTTATGCTGTCTGCTATCTCCTCGCGAGCCTCGTGTCGCGTCGTAAAAAACATTAAAAGTACGAATAACATAAATTCGTTAAGTGTTGTCTCCCCTCCCCCTCCCTCCCACCCCCGCATCGTTCGTCCTTTTTCGATTCGACTCGACTTCGCGAAGGTTTCTCAAGATCGTGTTTTTGTTTTTGAGAATGAAGTCGTCCCGCGATGAACAAACGATCCTCCTTCCTCTTCTTCTTATTCATCGTTACGTATAGTATATGTATAATTGTTTAATCGAGATCGCTAGATCTCGAACGGGATCGGAGTTATGTCACCGAGGGACCCCGTGGCGGCGAGTTATTATAACGGGGACCCCTCTCTCGATTTTCTTCGCGTGGCGGCGAGCGAGAGGGACAGAATTCGCTCCCCTTCTTTTCGTGAAAGCATCATGCGCCGCGATCGGAGATAACATCATCGTGAAATATCAGACTGCCCTTTAACTCCGTTAAGATTCGATCATGGGACGCGTATTTATCGGACGCCCGGTTAGGCAATCGATTTTTCTGCTTGTTAATGGCGATGACCGATCGACAACGGGTTCGAGTAATTTCGAACAGTAAAAACACAGACCAAGATTTAATTGTTTAATATTATGACAAAAGTGGGTAAGTACAATTTAAAGTAGTAAACAGATTAAGAGGATTTAGAAACGTCAATGTATCATTTTCAATGGACTAAAATGATTAAAGGAAGGACGAACTTTTCACTCGACTACTGTTTCTTACGATCGATACAGGGAATATCTACTGACGAAAAATGCGGTTCACTTTTATTTCGCGGAAAGAACCCCCATGAATGGTCGCGTGGGAGTTGGTGGGTGGTTGCAAAGCGAGTTTTCGCAAGAATCCCATTTGGTATGATTACCTTGGGCGGATAAGTGGCTAGAAAAAAGGGGTGGAACTCATTCGAGGGGGTTGAGTAGACGACATGCGACTCGCCAGACAAACGGATAGGTTCTTGCGGTAGGTACGGCTCGAAAGTGTCCGCAAGAAACTCGATCCGACTGGCGCTCTAATCGGTCGAAGAATTCCACCGGGGCGATGTCTATTCGAAAGGAAAACCTTCCGTTGGGATTCCAGTAGCTAAGTTCCACCTTTGCGCGGCCACGTAAGAGACAGAGACGTCGGCAAGCAAGCAAGCAAGCAAGAAGAACAACAACAACCACCACCATCATCGTACCACCAGCAGCATCATCACCATCGTCGGTTCTTCCTGCTTGATGCACGATTGGCATCGGAGTCGGCGCACGGTGCGTGATTAATGGTAGAGACAAGTCCGTTCGAGCTGGCTTAATAAGTGGCGAGATGATTTACTCGTAAATGTAATTGAGATCGAGCGTTCTCTGTTTACCGAGACTCGACCGGGCCCCCGCTTATTAGGCGGCTAATGAATATATCAATTGCGCGACCACGATTCGGTTTTGTTGCCGTGGAACGTTGCCTCGGCACTCGCTCTCCCTTGTTGCCGAGCCGATCTTCTCCGGGCACGCGAGTCTCGTTAGTTGCAATATTATGTAATGAGGAAAAACGTGCACGCAATCAACCGTTGCGCAAGGGAGGAATGTTTGAAGAAGATTAGGTAATAAGAACCGACAATTTCATGGCGTCGGCGCGTAATTGAAACATTCTTCGACGGATTCCTACAACCGGATTGAGAGGAGTGCCTTCTTCTACCGTGCAAAAATAATTGAAAACGTCTCCTTAAAAATTCCATACACAGCTGCTTGTGCGCCAATTTCGAAGAATCCATCGATTCCTGAGAGTTCAGAGGCGATCTGCTTTTGTGCCAAGGTCCAGGTTAGCCTTTCAATCTTCCTGGTCTCCGCTAAGACCCCCCAATTCGTTGTGTAAGCTAAAAGAGAGATTTTCGCGTGAAAAATCCTGGAATGCGGAATAAACGTAGCCCATGATTTCGCATAGCTGCTAACGTTGTAAATCCGGCGTAAACGTCGATGGAATCAGTCAGAACGAAATGGATGAGGTCCAAGGAACGTTGGGTCGGCCTGTTCCTTTCATCCCTAGTGAAGGGTATCCGCCCACTAGTTGTTGGGACCTTTTCAGGTTGGGTCTTTTGCGTAGGGTCAGTACCTGATTGATACACCCAGCTATCGCTCAAACATCGCCGGGTTTGCGGGTACGACTTTGTTCTCGGGGAACTGACAATTAGGAAATTAGAGACTTCGAGCCATTAGGATTCCTTGGAACGGAAAAGGACACTGTCGTTAGTAGAAGTTCTAACGTCTCAACCAGCGCAATTAAGCACGAAGCAGTTGCTACAGATGCTAGAGTCCATTGGCTGTCGAGGATGTTACGCAAATAATTTAACATACTTTCGATAGAAACGATAGGGTTTGGAAAATATATTGTCAAATAGTCATGAATTTACTATTTTTCTATCTATCCTAAGTTTGAGGTTCGGTTAAAAGTAGCCTCCCATCTATCTGTCCAAAAATAATTTTTCTGTGCGTGTCCCCTGTGTTCTATTTAGAAAATTTATTTCCATACACCATAGCAGAGGGATAATAGCACAACATCTAAAATTATTTATAAATGCATAACTCTGAAATATTATGTTTTAGAGTAGTTCTTTCTTGCCATCCACATCTCGCATTCCTCACTCCTAGAGATCCACGTCTGAATTATTTTGAAAAGAAATTCCGTGTGAAATTTGAATATTACAGCGGTGTTCCCTAGGCTTTGTCGCGGCGGAAGCTCATTGAGAGTATAATTAGCCGGCAATCATTATGCGTTATACATTAAAATCACGTCGGGCCGACGTCTCTAAGCATATCATGCGACCCGCGTCGCCAAGGAAAGGCGGTGCTTTCTCGGTCGGCATGCCTCCACCCTCTGGACATTTACGAGGCCCTCTCTTTCGTAGGTATTATTAGTGTAAAAGCCTCACACATAGTGTCGGCGCCCTTTAATCTCAGTGGAACGGCCGGGGCCGACGCAACGTGCGTGAATGTACAGCATTGTGCTCTCGCAGACCGGAGGATTTCAGCTGCCAGAAATTAAGATGCGATTATAAAATAGTACGGCACGAAGTTTGTCGTTATCTTTAGCCCCGGGGCGTTCTCGGACTTCCGAGAATCTTCTTTCTGCTGAATTTCTGCTCGGCGCAGAGGCCTGCCATCAACGAAACAGCTGATACTCCATGTTTATTCACTATTATGACTACAGGCTTATCGTTGCAATATTATGATGCACTTAGAAATTTTCTTTAGTCTAAGTCGTGCTAGAAGTAACGCAATGTTTCAACAATTCTATATGCGGCTTGAAAATGAACATTTTCAGAAAATGTCGAACTCTAAAAATCCATTTTGCACGTCATGCAATTAAAATAAAAGATCCTGTTTATTTGCAACACTTCAATTAGACTGCAATTGAAACATATGATAAGCGAGTTCGCTATAACCCATTTTTTAATATTATTTTATATACAACTTTGCAGTGTTTCGTTGAAGTTTTTATGTGTTTGGTAGATTTGGTGGCCAGTTGGGTATTTTGTTTACACTTTCAAGAGATCAAAAATTGTTCGACTTCATTGTCACGATGAAACACTAAAGACAATGATCTAATAAACAGATGACAGGGGTACGACGCAGCCTGGCCGAATGCTTATAGGAAATATGAGCACGCAGCCATATATAAGCGAACGATTGTGTACAGAAGAGTTGGTGTAGGAGGTCGAGGTCGTTGCCTGTAACTTAATCATCCTCCTGGACGGTAAACAAATTGGAGTAAGCGGACGCTCGCGACAATTCATGCGTGCACACGTGCTCAGGTTTACGACTACGTACGACACGATTGACCGTGATAGTCGTCTAGAACCGCAACGCACAATGTGGCGAACTATGCGTACACTTCCGGTTTGCTATTCCTGGTGCATTCTTTCCAACAATCGTGTTCCTTCCAGTCTGTACAAAATAAACCGATAACATAACTCTGAAGAAACGTAATTCTATTGCATCGATTGTGTCGCAACTTACGTACGATTATATTCCCTACCTTTTTTTATTTATTAATAAAGTACAAAATTGTATGCGTCATTTTTTAGCGTATCTCTTAAAAATATTAATATACCTAAAATCAGTAGCTCCCAAGACATTCGATCAAGCATGGTTCCGACCCCACACTTTGAGGGTTAAACAATGGCCGCTAAAAAAAATGTGTCTAAAATTTTTACAAGAAGCACGTTCTCCCAAAGTTTCTTGACAACCTATCAGATGTTCCACCTGAACGTCTCCAGCTTTTGGAGCCAGAAGTTGTCCGAAAATCTTGAGGACCGTCACGCATTGTCCTCCAGAACTGAAGCATCCGAGGGCGTTCGGTGCGTCTGCGTCTCTCGAGGGTGAAGAGAGATACGCATGTGTACAAGTATGCGTACACGGAATCGTAAGGGCAGTGCCCGTGAGACGGACTGACTCATCCGGCATGAACGCGAGAACGAACGAGAGAAACCAACGAACGAACGAGTGAAAGAACGAAAGAGCATAGCGAGCGCCAAACGGAGTCGCTGTCCTTTTTGAGAAGGCGCGCGGTGGCCAAGAAAAGTGGACCGTCGACCTCGAATTTGCTCCTTTTTCTGGCCTTCCCGGTTATACCGTCACTGTCCGCTGCCACCCGCCACTGTCACCACCTTCCGCCGGTAACACCGTAATTGTGCAATCGCGCAAACGATAAAACGGGAGCGAGAAGCGGCTCTCGATCGGTTCACTTTATTCGCGCCGGTCTCGCTGGGTGGCAAGAGTCCGAGTTAGCTAGCAGCAGACCTTTTCTGCACACGTAATCCCGTCGCATAAACGGATCTTCCGATCCCGATCGACTTCCCCGTGACTGCCCCGACTATTCCAGTTGCTTCGCAAAGTCAGCCGGCAACTGTATTTTTAGACTTCGGGAAGCTCTGTACCACTCGCTTTTCTTATTCCCCGAGCGGTCGCGTCACGGAGACGCTCGCGGCAATTAGACGATCGTGTTTCCCTGGAATCCGAGGGGGATAAGTGCAACAGGGGTCGTTGAAGGATTGATTAGAGCCTACGGGTGAGATAGTCGTTTTGGAAGTCGTTGCCGATGCACACCGCGCTCGAAAGCTCGTTTACTGGACAAAATTCCATTACTCGAACAAAATGTTTCGGCCAAAAGTTATAGGATGCAGGAGGGAATTCGTGACGATTGTATTTACAAAAGAAAAATTATTGGCACTAATTAGAAAGAATGTATAACCACGTAGACCTCTATTTTCTTTTTCCTCGATGAACAAAATAAATATTGAAGTAAATTAATGACGACCGTTTTTAAGTAAATCAATCACCGTGGCAACCATCGTGTTAAATGAACTTTTGATTGAGCATACGCAAGCTCACTTAGCTCCAGAAGATTATTGTTCTTAGACAGTAGCAAAGAAGCTTTCATCGAACTCAGAAAGTTCTACGTAATGGAACAGCATGTGATACAGAGTTGTCGTAATAAAGGTACAAATTGCTTTCAATTGCTCTCGATCCTCTAGGAAAGAGGGATCTCCGCGTAATAACCGGCGAACCAAGTCAGTTCTAGGGTACGTTTTGCTGAAGCTAGTCTCTCTCTCTGGGTGGTCACAAGCGGTTTCCACGTCGCAAAGTTTCCTGTGGTCGTCCAACTGGAACAGAGCTCGTGCTCCGAACATACTTCGCGAATGATCAACGAGATGAAAAGCTCCGTGTTGACCGATTGATAGGACTCTTGCACGTTAGCTCAGGATCCTTCCACTAATCCCTCAATAGCAAGCAATATCGTGGACCGACGTACTCGAGACACAAAATTGTATGATTTTTGACATTGTTACCCGTCGATTAAATTTCTTCAGATTTTGTACGGTAATTTTATTCCAGTATATCATTTTCTATAAAAGTCTTTCTACGATTGCAGTAACTGCCAGAGAAGAAACTGGCCACTTGACCAAGACGAAGACATAAAGATGAAATGCCACCAGTGTAGTAGATTTCTAACTCTATAACTCGATGTATAATCAAAGGGTTAAACGTACGATTTCGATACAGATTTCGAAGGGTGTTGCAGCGAGAATAAGACAGTCTCGAAGGGAAACCCAGCGACAGAAGGTGTCCGTGGTACAGCAGAGCTGTCCTTCTCAGAAAAACCAAAGAAAAGGGTCCCGGTCTGCCGAAAGCTCGCTCCCCACCCTATTTGGACCGAAAGGCGATAGCCCCGTGGTTCGTTCACGTGCCACGCACATTTTACCTGGTACTCGAGATCGAAAGATCTCGGGGGACGATCTCGGTGTCGCAAGACTGCTCGAGATCGTCTTCGTCTGCGTCTTCGTCGTCGCCCCGTCTATATTCGGGGGATTTTTTCAGCCGGACGAAAAGGTTCGTGTCAGAGAAAACAAGGAGGGTTGTGGTATATTCCTTAGCAGGAAGTCGATCCTTCGTCGATCCACACTTCAACCCAGTCCTTCTGTCTTTCTTTCGCCGTGTTCCTCACCCCCGGACCCTCGGCCCGTTGCTCTCTCACCTTCGAAAACACGTCTCCGGGACCACCCGCGTGTGTGAAAGTTTACAGCTAAGCTGCGAGAGAGAACTTAGGGGCGCCCCGTGAAAAGGGTATACATACTTTGAAGTCCGAGACTTCAAAGTATGAAACTTCGCCGCTTGTTATTGTTTTGACAGAGATCCTTTTCTCGGAGCCACTCTCTCAAGATAACGCTGATCGAAACAAACTCCGCGTTATCGCTGTTAGAAACGGTCTGCGTGTCTCGACAAATTATTCGGGATAAGCTGATGATCAAGGTCACGATCTCCAGCTCCAACTTTTAAGGTTGAACTCTCAATATGCGCAAGTCAATAATGTTTCTGATGGACAAAATGGTATATTAACACAGACTTTGCTATAGTTTGAAACAACTTCAACGTCATTAAATTTATTTGTAATTATTAAACTGCTAGAAGTTAACATTCACATTAGCAAAATAGAGTCGAAATAATTTCGAGCGCAAAGAGGAAATTTTATGGAGTGCAATTTTCAAGTGTATCTACAGTGCAATGTAAGCTGAGGTTTCAAATTCTGGAAACACAACTTAATAACGTATGTTTTCATCAAAATAATCATATTCGATTGGGAAACATTTTTCTTCGCTACAAAATGATGATTTGCATTACTACGACAGTAAATGATAAAAATTGCATTAGCAATTCGGTATTATGTAAATTCAGGGTTAGCAGCGTTAAGTGCAGAATTGAATAATTCAGTTTTGTTTTAATGGGTTGAACAGAATATCTAGAAATGATTGACGGGAAGGTTACATACAATGTGGGGCATTTTATTGATCTGACAGAGCGATGTCAACGTCAGCAATTTTCCCATTTATCGTGATACCCGACGGAAAGTAACAAGCGCAATTACGTCGGACCCGGCGTAATTTGCATCAAATTTATATTCCCATCTTGTCCGAGTGTCGGGGCCGAAAGCGGAGCTCACGAAGTGGCGTGCGATCAAGCTATTATCTACGTCTAGTTAGCGTAACTGTCCGCAGCTTGCCGGAGATAGCGATGCCTGTATAACCCGCAGAGAGCGTGTACTTCATCGATTAGATGGCTGGCGATAGCAAATCCACGGGAGATTCGAACGCCTGCACAGGAAACGTCCGGCCTATCCTCGAGACTACTACTCTGCATTTTTAATTTGACTAGCACCAACTACCCATAAATTGAACACCATCGTCTCGTTAAATCCATAGTTCCATTAATTCTCAGATAAAAATTACCACTATTTCCTTTTCGAAACGACAATTTCATAATTAGCAAGATACAAATCATCAACTGAAATACATTATTTGGGTAATTATTTAAAATAAGGCTTTCCTCTCAGATTTTGATGAAATTTAAAGAGAGAGAGAGAGAGAGAGAGAGAGAGAGAGAGAGAGAGAGAGAGAGAAGCCGACCACGAATACGAAACTCCAGCAGTTGCATGTCGAAATTAAAAGTTCATCTGATATATGTCTAAAGTCAGACCCCGTTTTCTCTCCGCTCCCCGCAACGTGTTTACAAAAACTGTAAAGAGATAGCCGGGATCAGGCTGACGCAAACGTTGCCCCACAGCGTGCACGCATACAGAAAATGCAATCTATCGATAGCAACAGTTTTTTTGCAAATATCTCGAAAATCAAAAGATAGCCCCTAAAGTTGTAAAAAATGTCGCAATCAATAACATATTCTAATTTCATCAAAATCGGAAAGGAGCAGCTTCTTCGTAAATAATTACCATTATTTGTCAAATATTAAAGAGCATTATTTCTAAAATTGATTTGCAAATTATTATTTGAAATCAATTTCGTCCGGGTCTGCTTTTGAACCCCCTGTGATTATAAATGAAAACACAGTGTAAACTCACCTTCTCGAGCTGGTCCAACGCTATCGCAGCATCGGTCCAGCTGGGCCTGATGTACAGATCAGACTCGTGTCGCAGTTTCGCGTCTTCGACACTGACTTTACTGTGCTTTTCATAATAACCTTTGCCCGTGCCTCCGTTCTGCGTTGACTGCGGACCTTGATGGCACTGAGAACCGGAAGGGCGTCCCGCTAGGATCCCTGTGGGGCCGGACGCAGAAACCATGATCCGTCATGCATTCGCTCCGTCACAATTCGCAGTATGATTATTTTGTAATATTACTCCCCGTCGGGGACGTATCAGCGTCTCAACTATAATAACGCTATTCTTCGTTGTATTTTTCCCCCTCTCGACTTCTACAGTCGCGTTTCTACTCGCCGCCGGAGTCACACGACTCGGGTAAATGATTTTGACTCGCGAACACAGAAAAGCACGTACAAATAAAATTTTCACACTCACTCGATGACGTTTTCCACGTAACGCTCGCACGAACTTCCTGTTAATCACATCTCACAGCACACGGTTCAGTATTCTCTCTGTTTACCGCGCGATTTCCCTCGGCTGGTCGTCATCGGTGCAACTCTTCACGGCAGCAATCGAAATTCGCGCACGAGGCACCACACGGCTTGTTCAGCGCATGCGCGGGTACCGCGTTGCGACGATGTGTACACACAAAACAACAGTAGACACCGGGAATCGGTTTTTAGGTTAGTTCGGTGCCCACCGCGGAACAGTAAATACACGAGAGCAGACGCTGGGCTCCTCGCACGTCTTCCTCTGTCCTGCTTCTTTTAGTTTCCGACCGATACACACACACGCTCTCTCTCTCTCTCTATTTCTCTCTCGCTCGCTCGCTCTCTTTCTATTCTCCTTTCTCTTTCTATTCCGGTATCTCCCTCTCGCGGGACACCGCCGACAAACACGAGGGCGCACACGCGAGTTCGCTTGTTTTGAAATATCACGCGACAACCGGGTCCGCGGTGTCGGCTGGTTATCGTTCGTTGTTTTCGCGGGAAACTGGTCGCACTTTCGAACACGTGTGCTCCACCTCTGTCATAAGGCCTGCAATGTATATCCGGTCGGCATGTACGTCTGGGATACGTCCGGGATCAATTCGATCGGCACACTACAGTGTCACTGTCACGAACGTTGTCACTCGGCTCGGCTCGATTCCCATACGAAAATTCACACCGCGCACCGAACAGCCTCTCACCACGACCGCCGAATTCGTATATGCGCGCCCGTCACGAGCATCCGGTTTACGCAAGAAGGCGTAGGCGACGTTAGAGGACGAGAGTGTTCCACGGTCCAGTGAGTACAGCTGGAGAGCTTCGTCCGCCTCGTCTTCGAGTCGCTCTGTCGTAAGTCTCGAAACGACGTCCTCCTTCTCGTCCTCGTCGTCCTCGTCGTCGTCGTCCTCGTCCTCGGACACCGGCGTGCACGACCGCCACTTAGAGCAGTCTAAGTCCGTACTAAGCGAAATGCGCTGCCACATTTCTTTCGTGGCCTGCCTTCTGCGCCGGCCATAGTTGACGGCCCCCCTCCAACGACGCCGCTCGCCGAGATCCGAGCTGCACAAACATTCAGGGCCGTAACCCGCCGATCCTTCCCGAACGATCCCGATCACGCCAGACCCTTCGCCGATCCACCATTTTCCGTATTTTCATCGTCGCAAGATAACGCACCACCGCAAATCCCTACGGAATTAATACAGTCTACGGAAAAGGTTTATTCGCTACCGGTATCAGGTATTTATAACCTCGATTTTGTATAAAGATATTCAAACTGATTCCTTAGTGCTTTAACCCTTACTACATATGCGTATACTGGAGTATATTTTCATTGACACATAGCAAAGGTATTGTACATACTCACGTTCTTCCGTGATCACAGATTAAGTTACATTTCAGACGTATGCGGTTAACTATACAGTGCAATATCATTGAATATGATAGAATATATTTTCGTTACCGCCTGAAGGGTTAAGTTGCAGCGCACCGACGCGGTATTCAAACGACTTACGTGTAAGTTTTCAGTAACAATGTTTGCTTTTCTTGTTTCATAAAGAAATACGTTATGTTTATTAGTATTTACGTTTTACAACTACCTAATTCTATATCTTCTACAAATCTATTTAACAATCAATGTAACGACGATGTACCTCAATCTGCATGATGTGCGGATGTTGTTTAACATTTACATTTACGATTATAGTTAACAATTGCGATACAGTGTTTATCGGTACTTGTCGTCTAAAAAATTCTTTATACTTACATTTATAAGGTGTTACTATTGCGAAGCTGAGAGAATCGCGTAGAATGAACGCGATTTCTTTGACGCGGGGCATGCGCTTTCGCGGCACAGCGATACGGCACTGCGGGTACCGGTGACGTCGGTGCCGACGAGAGCCGAGTTTAGCCGAGCCGATCGAGGCCCGGTCGTGATTGGCCGAATCGGCGTGGCGTTCTACGTTGCTAGGATACGGCGGTGTGCCATCACGACGGGGGGAGAGAGAGGGCACGACGCAAGACCACACACGCGGTACCATTTCCCCTCAAGCAAAAACATTACCCACACACGTTCCGGGGCTACGTGACACGCACGAGGCACACAGCGGCGTTTACAGATCGCCGCATCATCTCTTTCTCTCTTTCTCCCGTTCCTCGCCTCTCGGAGTCCTGCCGACGACGGTCTTTCTCTTTCTCCTCTCGTCATTGACTCCACAGCGTCTTGAGAAGTTTTGTATACGCTCCCCGACCGTTCTAGGATTAGAATTATAAAACAAACAACTTTTTTTTAAATTAATCTATTCGTCAAAGTCAGGAGCATCGTAATCAAGCTTCTTGACTATATTACGGTAAGGTGCATTTTTCATTTACAATATTGTTATTTCCATTTTGTAATCCATCTGTACCATCGATGAATAGTACGTTAATTAATCTCCACATTTTGATAAAAAATCACGTAACGCTATCGTCAATGTTATTTTTCAGGTTTCAAATTTATTTAAAAGTGAAATTGGAGATTGGATATTAACCTTTGTACGAAAAAGTTTTATACACTAAACCCGTAGACTGTAATAGCATTTCTTGATCGAAACGTTTTAGAAGATTCGAAGTGCGGATGAAAGCGAGCAGAAAACGACGGCTCCGCTGATCTACCGAACGTAAACACGGTTGTCCCGCGAGTCCACCGGGATCGAAATTGCTACCTCTCCAATAATAATCGCGACCGGAAATGCAAGAGTTTGATGCGTCGGTCGCCTGCGTCGCTGCGTCGTCCGCGTCGTCGCAATACACACTCGCACGAATCTACATAATTGATTATACGCATCTACTCTGCGATCGGCTAGCATTTGATTGGCGGCTGCACAGCACCACCACTCGTGGGTTCCTCGTATTCAGACAGTCGCGTTCAGAGCTTCGATGCCTGTTGTTCTTACGGGATTCTGAGCTGAGATCTTTATTAGACACCTTCGAGACGGGAGTCGAAGATGCATTTTTCCTGGCAGAGATTTGATCGACTTTTATCCGAAGAGATGTAAAGGAAGAGCAGCTGCAAGCATTGCCTTTCACGAGTACCGTGCTGAAATGGTAAGAAAGTCTTTTCTGTCCCACATCATTTACAGCAAGTAGTTACTGGACACCTTCATTGTGCAGAATTTTAACAGAGGTAGAAAAATGTAAAACAAAAGTAGCTGTCTTATTATCTCTCTTGAATACTTTGCAGAAATGGAAACACGATGCTACCAAATATCTGGGCCTAGCCAAGATGGAAACGTCCCTCTGTCCCACATCATTTGGAACGAGCAGTTCTTGGACGCCTTTATTGTCTAGGATATCAGGGTAGGAGGACGCCACCATGAGTACAAAGCAATTAGGTCCCACATTTCACTCCACGATCGAATTAACCACATGATCCAGCAGAGCTAAAGTACACCACTTAGGGTACCTGATCCTGCGAAGAGAAAGGCGCGACCGTTCTGAATACGTTCATTAAGCCACGGGGAAGAGCGTTACACCGGACAATTAACTTATTAACCTGTCTTCATAATATCTGCATAACGATGCGACTTCATTAGGCGTCGTACACCACTTCCGTGCGGCGAGGAGCACGCGTGTGCGTGCGTACGCGTACGATCCTCTCACACGCACTCGATATTCGTGCGCACATTTATGACGTGCGGTGAGGAACAGCGTGAAAAGAAAGACGAAGCGAGAGAGGGTCTGTGAAGAGAAGAAAGGAAAAAGACAAAGAGAGGGACCTCGGCTGAGCTGAGAGATAGAGTGGGAGGGAGAGAGAAGGGTGGACCGGCGAAGAAAATTAAATAAGAAAGAGAGAGCGAGACAAACTGGCAGATCGAAAGAGGTAATGTGTAAATACGCGACCACCCACGGCGATACCGAGCCCCGACACCCTGTTCCAACCGAATACGAGACAATTTTCGATTCCGTCGCCGGCGCGTGTCTTTATTCTACTCTCTCGTCGATTCACCGTGGCCCCAGCTCTCTCATTGACCACGACCGGATTGAGATAGCAACGGTAGAAGGCGAAGAAGAAGAAGAAGAAGCGGTACCTCAGCTCCGGGAACACTGTAAAAAATTATGCGACTATAAAAATTCGAAATCGCCCCGCAAATTGCGACCACTGATATCTCTTCCTGGCCCAGGGATCGCATAAACGGACCTCGACATTCATTGTTTGCGTAACTTAATGTCCGAGTGCCATGCAGGCGGCGGCGTCGCCAAGGAAATAAAACGGGTGGCCAGTTCCGCCTGTTGCGAAATAACCAAGTATATGTACGCGAAATTTGCACGGACTCCGGCAGTCAGTTGCATTTTATTTGCGAAACTAACGGTCGACCGTCGAGCACCGTGAGTTGGATCAAGGAGGTTTGAAATTAAGTTTCTGTAAGGCTCTTGTCGAGGTTCTTTAGAATAATCAAATTGATTATGGTGAATTACTCTTTTGTCAAAACTCCACTGAATATTTTTAAAAAGTTACTGAGAAATTAGCGACAGGTGGAGACTTTGCAGGAGGACCCTACCAAAACTTTTGGAAAAAGGATCAGTTCAATTATGAATGAATTTCAAAGAATATTTCAAGGAGAATTACTTGATTGAAATTAGCAAACTAATGTAGCACTGCAAAAATAAAAAGAAAGGACACTGTGATCAAAACGAAGATTACACATATGATTGCTACAATAAACTCCATAAAAATTATATTAAGTGTCTCTAGACAAGTCTACCAACTGTAAGAGTCCTGACAAGTAACATCTGTGGGTTTTACCATTTTTATCATGCGAACTGCTGAACATGTTCCTTCTGTAACACGAAGAAGATTCCTTTTTGGGAAATGGTGAAAACGGGTCTAGAAATGGTCACAACAAGACGATCGAGACGAAATGTCATTGCATATTGTGGTGGCAGGTTCGACGAATGCACCCAACTGTAGTTGCCGATCCGGCGATAAGGCACAGCGTGCGGAGGGACCGTTAATAATTTTTACGACACTCTTAGCTCGCCACCCAGTATTAAGCGGTCCTCCGTAGAAGACGGGCTTTGATCTTCGCCGACGCTGCATCGGCTTAATGAGTGCGAGAGCGAGATAGCCGGTGGTGAGTGCCGAGGCTGAAACAGAGCAAGTGGCTGCCCGTCACGAGACAGAGAGAGACCCCTGTGGATCTATTTTCCACAATATGCACCTCTGTAGCTCGGGTTGCATGGTCCCAGGCATCGCATCGGCGCTGCGCTGCACTGGTATCGCGGCCGCGGCCCCCAAGCCTCAATGAAGTCGGCTCGCAATTAATTAACCGCTCCCGGCCACTCGTTTCGCTGTAATTCCCGGCGAAATTTTATCTTTAACTCTTTGCCCGACTGCGCTCGCTCGATAAATTGCAATCGAAAGGTTTACATTTCACACGATTTTTAATCTATTCGAAATAATTACACGCTGGATTTTATTAGCGATTTTATTATGATTAAAACTTACAAGAGTATCCGCATTTTATTCAAATTAGTAGGAGAAAGAACACAGTTTTTACTTAGCCGATGTTTCTTGTAATTCATGCAGATTACTTTTATCTTGTATGAAAATCTGCAGCTTGAAACTAGAAATTTGAGGAAGTAAGTATTGTATTTAAACGGTTCGATATTTTAATTGATTCTCTTGAATCGAACATTTCGCATTGATTCTTTTGGAATGTTTCTTTTAGATTGATTCTTCTGAGAAAACTACAAATAAAGAGTGGCTACAGCCAACAGGAACAGAAGTTGACAGACTAAACGAGAATTTCCCGTAACAAAACTAGATCTGTGAGACCACAAAGTTAGTTCAGAAAATAATAAAATCAGCATCGCATGGGAAGAAAGCAGGGGAACCACGTGAAGAAAGTCAGAGAAAAACGAGAGGGTTAGAGAAAAGGAAAGAGAGAGAGAGAAGAGGGTATCTAGCAAAAAAAAGTGACGGTGGAGGATAGTTTCGATCGAGGAAATGGGCGAGGTAACGAGCCGGGTGGTGGACAAAGGAGGACAGAAGAGAATCGAAGATCCATGAAGGAACGAGGATCTGATGAGAAGGGGAGAATGGAGAGAATGGGCCAAGGGGAAGGAGAGAGAAGTCGACTACTTCCTTACGCAAGACGACTCGGTGCGCCACGTTCGTTCACTGCGTCGGCCGTGCGTTCAACGGTGCGTGCACATGAGAGACGCAAGAGAGATGCTATCGGCCACCGAGACGGCTCTAGACTTCTTCGGACCACCCACCGGCAAAATAATAAACACGGAATGCGGCATACACGTCCGTCCGTTCGTCCGACCGTCCGTCCATGCGTCCGTTCGTTTGTTTCTATTTCGCAGATACCATCAAAAAGTAAGGTCCCCCGTCGATACCGCAGCTGGCTATCACCGATTACCGGCTTACCAGTTACTATCTGTACTCGCAACAACCGGACAAATTCAACGCCGAGCGCTATTAAATCCGAAGATACCGCGACTGACTGCCGTTTAATGGCCTATGTATTTATTAGACGGGTGGGCGGATTATGGCGAAACTTCTATTAAGATCGTACCCACGGCTATCCACGGGTTATCTTCTAAGCTATACGACTTCTGTTCGCCGTGCTCATAAAACGACATAGTCGTGCGGTATCTCACTGCCGACGATTGCACGCAATTACGCTCTAAAAGCTCTCTTTTCACTCCTCTGCCGATAGCAATAGAACACTGTTCTGCTGATGATAGCGAACGCGATTTAAATTGAACTCGGTGGACGGTAATATTCTTTTATGGCACTTTCGGTCGGAGGAGATTAAATAAATGACAGTGTAAATTAGCGGTAACACGTTGCCTACCGGGGACCCAGCAACCCTGTTTACACTGTATTTACGGACAAATCCGGTCTCTATTATTAAAGGTAGAAATTGATTGAGATTGCTATCGTCCTCAACAAATCCTGATGCAAAGTAAACATTGTCTATATCGATCGCAAGAAACAGATACATAACGTTCTCTCAAATTTTTTAATGTCTTTAACTATGCTAAATTGGACCAAATCGTTTTTTCTATAAATGTATCAAATCCGCTGTCTCGTTAGTAAATTGTAAAACGCAAAGCGAAAGAATTAAGGCATTACGTTCATATCAATTACATCTACCGATCTACTACGTCCGTGATTGTCTTGAATCAGATACCGAATTAAAATTGAAATGTAAGAATGGATATCTGCCAGAAGGACGAGCGAACCAGTCCTGAATGAAGCCGAATCCGCGCACTGTCGTTATCGTATATGAACCGGGTTTCCGGCCGTTCAATTTTCCATCTCGCAACATTGTCGGACAACATCGTTAAGCCCGGCCCAGAGATGACTAATGTCGGCGATCGCAGTAGGTACGAGAACATCGTGCTGAAGAGAGGATCGTCCTTTACCATTGTAACGAGGTGAATCGTTATTCTTCCCCGCAGATATGCCCACGTCGACGGCAAGAAAGGGGAAAAGAGATAGACGAAGAGGAGGAGGAGGTAGAAGAGGAAGAAGAAGATCGTAACCCACGGCTATCTGCATCTATGGCTGGCTACTGGTGCTTTTGCCGATGGATTATCTACGATACGTTCACATTGTTTCCTGCACGGCGCCGAAAGGCCGCGGGAGAGACATCGACTTCCGGTCTTCAGACGACCCACCACGAATTCCGGCCGAGGAATTGTTATTATCTTCGTTGACTCGGCGGATTCTTTGAGCCAACCATTCTGCCACTGCTTCCATTCCCTTTGATGATCTGACGTGATGTTCCGACTGTGACAAGTTTGTTAGCGATACCTGTGCGCTCGGAAATGATCCAATATGGCGGCGGATTCGGGATCGATTGGTAATTACGAAAGCATTTATAGAATATCTATTTAGAATTATATTTTTACTTCGCCGAATCAGCTGATTTGCTTTCAATTATATTTTCAGAATGTATGTATATATTAGTTTTTCAATCACATTATCTCTTTTATCCTGACAGTCGCATTTGTACATTGAATAAATGAATTTGTAGGTAGGTAAAAATTATTAATGAACACGTACGAAAGGGTTCATTTGTATTCCCGAGATCGTAGATAGTAAATTAAAGGATCGGAAAGATCAACGAGAAATAGCCAAGTGTTGACGGCAAGAAAAATGGAGGGAGTTTGGAGAGAAAGCGTGTTGTACCATCAGAAAAGGAATAAAAATACCAGAAACGAATAAGAATAAACGAGAGCTGCTTGCCGTTCGCGGAACATCTTTTTTTAGAAAATTATTTCAGTAATTACATAGTATATCATGTATAATGTGATGGGATATTAGTTACCGTCTCCATTATTTCGAGGAGGCGTTTCGATACCAGTTGAAATATTGAGAATAATATATTTAAATTCATTCGTTCGTAACATAAGAAAGAGAGCATTAAGTTGACAGCTAATGACGCTCAGTTGTCCCAAAATGTTGCCTCTTTGAGACGCACGAACAAATTTGTCTACTAAAAGCGATTTGGTGGGATTAAGAATGCAGACAGCTAAGAAAGAGAGCGAGAGAGCAAGAGAGAGAGAGGAAGAGGAACGGGACGAGAGACGGAGAAGTAGAGCAACACCCAAGGGAAAGGCAAAATGTAAAGGTGAATAGGAGAAGGAGAACGAGGGAGAAAAGGATGTCCGACTTACTAATTGCAACGACGTTGGTGGTCCGTAGACACTCCGCGGGACATGACGAAAAGCGATATGGTCAGAGTGCGAACCGACCAAGGCCACCGGATCTCATCCTCGTGGTCACTGCCAATCGGAATCGTAAATCCACGTTGGATTACTCGTTAGTCTTTTATACTATCCTCGTACTACCGTCAATTAATTAACGCATCCATCGCTGAACACTCAAACATTCCACAAAATTGAGCACTTCATTTTATACTGGATCTACCAACCTCCACAATAAACTATTTCACGTCACTTTATTTAATATAAATAATTTAATACATTCTCGATAAATTAAGAAATGTTAAACCTGCAATTATGACGGATCTAGTAATTTCAGGAATCAACATTCTGATACTGGAGATTTGTGTTTTAGAATTTATTTTAAATTCTTTCAGCATATTCTTATGTTCGTAAAAGACTATCTTTGGTATCTTTCAGTTTTGGAATTGCTTCTTATAGAGGATTAAATACACTGAAAAAGAGCCATTAATTAACTAGAATATACACAGAACATTTTACAGCCGTTCACAGAGCAATAAATTACAGATTTTCGTACCTACACGAAAAAGATAACATTTTCGAAGAATTATATTTATGCTTCGCTGTTTAATAGTGCTACGTTCAAGATCGTTACCCGGTTCCTTAATTTCCATTTTCACGCCGAAATGGCTCCATTACGGAGTTCGAATCCTCACCAAGATCCCTGGTACAGTTCACTGGCCTTTTCGAACGTGTAAAGCTTTTATTAACGAGATACTTATCGTAGCATGAAAATTCTTATCAGGTCGAATCTTGAAGGCTACACGGGACAACTTGACGAGGGTGTAACAGATAATCCGAGGTTCACGCTATTTCGTTTCACTATGTATACGCTTGTGATCTTCCAGCGTTCATTTTTCTTTGCTATTTCGCATAATGGGCGGAGCTCTTTCTACGGGCGCCCTGTGAAATTTGAAAAATGAAACGGCGCCGACACCTCGTGAAAAATGAATATTTCCACGTCTGGTACCTTGACAAATTAATTCGCTTCATCTTTCTGTACTCTCAGAGTCTCGTTACTAGATCTTTGTGTAAAATAAAAGTATTCTGCATCGATTATGAAAAGCAGTAGTCAACCAAAAATTGTTTTCACTTCTTAATCAATTAAATGCATTGAAAGCAATATTCTTAGATTCGCTCAGCCAATTTCTTCATAAACGTATAAAATATGCAGATCAAATGTAGAACAGCAAAAACATTTAAAGAATTTAGATATATAGTGTTCCATTATTTTCAATCGATTAAAATGATTACGAAAATTTTAATAAATCATTATTTTATTCTTTCCAATTTTGCTAGTCACGATGGAGCTCGTTTTTCGCACATATTTCGCAGCAAAAACGAATGTGCAGAGAAATGCTGATTCAGGCCAAAAATTGAGACGAAAACGAACTTGGCAGCGTGTAGTAAAACAATGAGAATTCGACACCGTGTGCACGCGGTTCAAAGCACTCGGATCACTCGTGCCAAACGCGAGCTTGAAACGCGATTTCGAAGGGGAATGGTTTCAAAGTTTTTTTGTTTTAAAAAGGCCGGGTTTCAGCTTTGACTTCCTACTTTTAGCGCGGCGGGACGTCATTCATCGGTCCAATTCCAAAGTGTATTTGGGAAAAGGGAAACTCTGTGGCGTTAAGCGGCGTTTCTAATTTCCTCTGGGAAGAATTATTGCCAAACCGGGAACCGACCCGGGTCCCGCTGAACCCGAGAAGGCTGCCTCGCTACCGAGTTCGACCCCTATATAAATGAGAAAAGAATTGAAATATATGTCTGCCTAACTTTGTTTGAATTAGCATTACCCGGTTTTATGTGTTGCGCGGCGTCGGTGTTCGTTGGGGAAGGGAAGCACGCGTATCTATGGGTTCATGTGTTTGTTGCGGGTGAGCTCGATGGTGGTCCCGAGACGTGATACCCGCGAGAGAGACTTTCTTCGTTTCTTTTTGTACTCGTTATTTTTCTTTGATTTAACGGCAACCGAGGCAAACCGTGCGCGCCTGCACTGCTCGTTATAATTCAGTATTATAGAATGCAAATAGATCTGCGTGACTAGCGGACAGTAATTATTAGGAACCCATGTAAACTTGATCGTGATCGAAAGACACGCTACACCAGGGAGAGATCTTTTTCATTTGCTTGGTTCACGTTGGTTTTGTTCGCTTGTAATCGAAGAGGGATCGGTACTTATTATAATTTATAACATTATGGTGTTTTGTAACAACCGGCGATTGCTAAGTTACATATAGAAAAATAGTCGTGATCCGCAGGATACTATCTTTATCGTTTTAACACTTGAGGGGACGGAGCATCCTGACCAGTAAAGACAGGCATATCCTTTTTCTACAATATTTTTGTAGACTTTAGGGTAGTCACCTCCCTTTACTTTTTCCTGGATGAGCAAATTATTTGCTTGCTATTTTAACTCAAAGTAAAAGCCAAGAAAAAATATGTCTCGGCGGACGATCCGACATCAAAGAACAATGTATAATAAAAATAAGTGAGTAGAGGAGCATTTGTTCGCGAATTCGCGTTTCCGCTGATTGCAAACAATCATGCGTGCCGCGGCAGCGCTGCTTATAAATTACCGGCTAAGCGGACCCGGCCATTGTTCATAAACTTCTTGCGGGAATAGAGATTCGACTGTGGCTGTCCATAAATTGGCGATCCTGGCGCCATAAAAACAACAGTGCCCCATTGGCAGATTCAGCCGCGTCGAATTTCCGATGCCGGGGCGTTCTTGAGAGCGGCATACGAAACGTGCACGGTCCATTATGAACTGCCCCCATAAAATAAGCCGCACAATCGCGCGCGCCCGAGCAAAACCAAGACCAGTTTAGCCGAAGTTATCGGAGCAAAGGCCGGGACATTGTTTCCACGCATCCGCGGAGAACGTTTTCCGTTCGCGACGTCACTCTCTTTCAAGGGAGACACACACACACAGAGAGAGAGAAAGAGATACAGAGAAGAGCGCGTTCTGCGGTCTGGAGGGTGGCCATCGTCGAGGACATAAAAACACAATGAAGAAAAAGCGAAAGAGCCATGAAGAGGGAGAGGAAATGGTGTGGCAGTTCTCTGGGACAGCATCGTCCCCGTGGCCCTCCTCCTGCGAGAAGAGCCAGTCTTCTCTCTTCGACCCTCGAAATCCAGAAAGTCAGTAAATTTTCGTGCGCGCACTACCTGTTCAACCAGCATGTATGCGCTTGTACGCTCTGTTTGCGTAGGACGGGGACCACCCAGGTCGACTGACGCCTCTGCCGTATCCTCAACGTGGAATTGACTTAGCGGAATCCGGGGCGAGGGAAGGCTGCCCAGGCGAAAATCAGAAAGAAACAGAGATAGAGCAGGTTTGTACGCGAGCAACCCAACGAACGCCTTTAACCCAGACCCGGTCCGGCACGTTATTTTTCATCTCATTGTCCGTCGACAGCAGCACGGCTCCCCACGCAGGACGAACCCGGAGTCAATGAGCAGCGCCGGCGTCTTATTCGATCCCGAACATCCCTCCGACGAAGTCACCACCCGCGATTTGACAGTGAATGGAAAGATGGGATCAGTGTTGCGAACTGATTTGGGGGAAAACTGGACTATGCGGTGCCTAGGTTTGATGTCTTCATACCAGAGAAATCTTGGGTAGGCGTCTTTTCAGTCTGAATCCTAGCGTCGAGGTAAGATCTCGAAGAATTTCATGAAGTTACGGAGGGTGACTGTTGCGAACGAATCTTTGTCGGCAACCGTAGACTACGTTCAACCTAATCCTGACGTCTTTGTATAAGATCAATCTTACACGGGTCTATTTTGATCCTGAATCCTAATTTCGAGGTAAGATTTTGAAGAACTGCACGAGAAGCGTAACTCTTGCCAATATCGATTCAGACTCGTGATGTTCTAAAAATAACATAAGTAGTTGAAACAGAATCGTACAAACTCTCTATGATTGCATTAAAGATATTCCCACTAAAATATTTGCGTTGCACCAACAATATTTAATTATCCACAATGTAAAAGCCACTACTAAACCATAATAGAGTCTATGAATTTATAACAGAAATGAGTGGATAAAATTGAAAACAGTGAATTTATTAAAAGAATTTAAAGATATGATCGTATCATTCCGAAATGATCAAAATTTCTACAGAAGGATGTAAATTTTCGCGTGAAAGACGCACAATCTGCTCGCAACCATGGCAGGTTAATTGACTCATCAGTCGATATTGAAGCGAAACCGATCCTCGCGACCCAATTTCGTTGGCATTTTCTCTTCCGGCAGAAATTTTCTCCGTTCTTTTGCGTGCATTCAAATTCCCCGGCGCAACTCTTTACGGCCTCGTTAAAAAACGCTTACATCGTCATCAAGAGTGTATCCAGGTGAGGAACAAAAACCGGAAAAAAAGGCGACGAGCCAACAGCGCCAAAGGAAGAGTAAGAGAGGAAGAAAGAAAGAGAAAAGAACGCGGACGAAATTCTTGGTTCACCCTCGGCGAGGAGTCGGTCGTATTGGTGGCCCTTGAAGGAGAGAAAGCAACTTATTTCCCGCGCATAAATACCGCAAAGTTGTCGTTGTAAAGTTGACACGGAACATACTTGTTACGTTCCTGGCTGGTCGGTGGGCCACCGGGTGGAAGTTCTCCGCTTCGGTGCTAAGTAAAATGATATATTGCGGTTAAACGCGCCTCCTCCAGCCGTGTGGATGTATCACCGGCAATACGTATACGTTACACGTGGCTGTGCTTAATATCGAGGCGGTGTTAGTGAGTGGCCACCCACGGTGGTCTTGCTGGACCACCCAACGAGCCGCGCTATTATAAGGGGCCGTCTCTACTTCGCACTTTACCTCGATCCGATACTTCGTTGCTCCCCTTTCACCCCTTGCGACGCTCGCCAACTGATCTGCAATGCGAAACCGGCCGGACCGATACTATTTTTCAACGAATCAGCCGTCATAGAACTCCTAGAACCCCGGCGAAAGCCTATACAGAGGACATTCGACGAATTTGAACCGCCGCTCGTAAGGGGAGCCTTCTAATTAGTTGATCCTTATGCAAAATATAAATTGTTTTCTTCTGTTTTACAAGAACCTCTTTCACTGGTATGTACTTGATAACTCCGGTTAATATTTTTCAATGTCCAATTCATTTTCCCCTTTCATAGAACTGTTGTTATTATTTGATATGCTTAATATAATGCTAGTGTCCGACATTAATTATTACCTGGCGTTAGGTGACTCCTTCTAACCTTTCTACTGTCTCAAATTGCAGCTACTCACTTTTATCGTAAACGAATAAAATCCACAGTCTCAGATTCTATGAACTTATGACAAGAACAAGTTGGAACTATTTTTATTTTTCCATAACACTTCGCAAACTACCAATGGCTCTGCGAGGCTATCCTTGCCAGTTTGTCGTCAGGATAGTTGGCGTTCGGTGTTTGACAGGATTGTTCCGACGATAGTTTCGGCAGGTGTCCACGGTCCTGGAAAAATGAGGAGGTGCGAGGAACGGCGACGATCGATTGACTACACACGGTGTAATTATCGGCCGGCCATTAATAAACGTTGCGCTGCTATCGCTTATTCGCTACAACCATCGACACTTTCTTTCGTTCGGCATCGGCGCGAGCGAGACACGGCCTTGTGGGTTTTGTAGAGTCTACTGGGTGTTTAAAAGATAGTTACATGCACCTTTGACGTCCGATTTCCTTCTCGAAACACGATTTCCTTTTCTCACCTGGCAACTTTGTGTTGCGTGGTATCTGCTGATTGATTGCGTTCGCATCCAACAACTTTATCTATGTATTTATAGAATCGTAAATGAAAAATCACGATCATTAGACACAGCTGAGCGATGCTCAGTGTAATTTATCATTTTTACGAGTATATCAGTGAATATTTTCTTTAGGAACTTTGTTAATCCTCGTACTCTGTTTCCCTGTGTAAAATCTCAGTCATTTAATATTTCTATTAATTTGTTTCTTGCGATTCTACTTTGCACGAAGATCTACCAGATGCAATGGAACTAATGACTGTCCACAACGAATGAATTTCTATTTTCATTAATTTTTCACAATCATAAATTAATCAACAGTTAAACGAGTCTCCGCGAAACCATTTCCACGGTTCGTACGCCATGAATTTTGCGGAAGAAAATCAGGATACGCTGAAGTATCGTAAAGGCACACCCAGTATACGAGCCGCGACTCTTGCCAGCGTGTGCGTGCACAAATCGTGCGTGCCAACTTCCGCGGTGTACCGCCTGGGTGGTCCATAATCGAGGTATACGAGGATTAGATACCTCGATAAGACGTACACGCATTTATACGCACACCTTGTTCGCAAACATACATCCACACCCATACGTATACCGTGTGTACACGTTGGCGAGGCTGAAGTCGTTCACTTCGGCCTGATAGAAATACAGTACTAACGATGAATTGTGAGCCGGTCCGTGGGACGCGCGTGGAGAAATTATATAATTGACATTTTATCTGATCCGACCGATCAGCCACCCCGCGCGAACGTTCTGTCGCTTTTGCCAAGAATCATTCGTTACATAATTTCATCCTGCAAACCGTGAAATTAGCGGGAACGCGAATTTTTAGCGAGAAACTGGGGAAAATGATTAATATTATTCCGAGAGAAAAATGTCGAGCTGTTCTTCATCGTTCTATCCAGTTTAGGGTGTTTTCTGACATGGTTCCATTTTAGTTCGTTTTAGTAAATGTAGAGAATAGTTAAAATTTTTTGAAGGCACACAAAAACGTGAAATAAAATAAAAGCACTGTCAACCTTGTTTAATACAGACTTCTCCATGCACTTCAAAAATGTTCACATTCTATAAATGCATAAAAACAAAAATGTTACCACAATCATTGAAGATCGTAGAACGTTAAAGAAGACGGTCTAGGATGTTATTAAAAACATCGTTTTAGTATACGAAATTGAACACCACGCCCACCGAAGAATCAAGCAAATCTCGTCCGGTACCCGCGTCCGCGAATTGCAAATCTTTGCAAACAATCGAAAGGAACAACTTCCGAGCGACGCGGCGGTCGACTCGGGTGGTCCACATTTAACACGTGGACACACAGAAAGAACAGACCTTGTTCCTTTTGCAAAATTTTGCGAAACACGCTTGCAAGCCCGAGAAAATGTAGCCCGGCTATCGCGGGTACCGTGATAACACGACGGACAAGGCCCGAATCGAGAATCGAACAATCTCGTCCGTTATATAAGTCGATCTACCTGTCGAAACCGACCGTACCCCCTTTTTATTTATCTGTCTTATCTCTTGCAAGGAATATCGAATCGTCGCGTAGAAACGATCGAATTAGGCAAATTTCCTGCGACAAAGGACACACGCTGATCCGCCAACTTTCGCAGTGACAATTAACCCTTGTTGCGCGGTGAGTTATGGCTGTGGAAATTATTCTGTTCGATACAATCGGGACTGCTCACAACTATTAGGAATATGGTACGTTCACCGAACGAACATTCTAAAATGTTATTCTTTATAATAATAAAGTAATAACGCCTACATTCATTTTTACAAAGCGTTATAATTATAATTTTTCTAACCAGAAGCAATCGCCACGAACTAGACCGTGCATCCCCGAGTCGCGTTCACGCACTTCGTCTTCCGACGAAAAAGAAATGAAAAAGGCAAGGTAGCCGCAAAGAGTGCCGGGGTATTTACGGTCACGATCGTTGCAACAACGTGGCCGATGCCCAAAAAATCGCATAACACGGGGTTACAAAACCAGCAACCAGGTATTCGTGATCGGGGCTCGTATCTCGCGGGCCGTTTGCGTTACAATGCCATTATCGTCGATAAAAGTCTGTCACTCGAGAGTACGAATTAATTTCAATCACAGACGGGCCCGATGCGAAGCTGGCCGGTCCGTTGCAACATGTTATAAACCCGAAAGCAACAAGATTCGCCGTAAACGATTCCGCCGTGTATCAGTTTCTTCTCGTTCGTTCTCCTCTCTTCTTTGCGTTCCTTCTCCGTTCTGTTGTCTCTCTCCCTTTCTTTCTCTCTTGGGAGGATTTTTTCATTGCAGGATCTTTTCTTCGTCTCGTTTTGTTTTCGTTCCGTCTTGCCACCGCCCTTTCTGCATTATAATTTTAAATGTACGTCGCGTATACGCGTATACACTCGTGCACGTCGCCCGGTACACGCTTCAGGGAGGTTTGAGGCGTGCCACGACAGTCGGCCGGAGTCCCGTCTTCTACTAAATGCTCCAATTATTAATTTACCTCGCTCACAATGTTCGCCGTGTAAGCAAAGACGAGTGCAACGTGTTATTCCGGCCGACGAGCGTAATCACGTTCGCCGGCACGCAAACCCGCGTAACGTTCCTCGCCGATATTAAGACCGCTCGGCCCGAGGAAGAGAGAGCTCTCCTCTGCTGCCTCGCCCTCGGGCCGACCTGACCGTGAGGATGATGCCGACGACTTCCTCCGCAAGAAGAGGACTCCTTCTGATACCGGATGTCCCCCGGAAAATAAACCTGAAAGCCGGCCACGATCGAATTTCTTGCTTTTCAATTATACGCTCGCGAGACGCTTTGTTCGCTACGTGGACCTCCTAGAAAGAAGTGACCACGGTAATGTCTCGATGTATGTTCCAACTTCGGGTCTTGCGTGTCACTTCTACCATGCACGCACAGCAATCCTTAATATCTTCACGCTGCAACGTAGAAACGGATAGCGAGGGAACGAATTGTTAAAGTGTATCGTTGAACAAACAACGAGATAATATCATATTTGTAGCGACGAAACTGTCGTTGTTTATAATGAAATTTTCTCTCTTCGACGTAACGCAATCGTTGAAAAGTTTATTAAGAAATTAGATGACTTAATTGATAAGACGATTTTTCAATTCAGTAGCACAACGAGTATAAAGAGTCAAGCAACACGATTGAAATTTTTTCTTCGAATAAATAGGAAGATTATCGTTTGTTAAAAAATCTTGATGAGGTTTGCGAGACTTCACCTCACCAATTGAAGGTTAAGTAGGCACTTCAGGCTGTCTGTGAGACAGCTCTAGATTTTGATTCGTCATTTCAATCTTGATTGCAGTTAATTATCAGGAAATAACTAAAATAAATTGTTGTAAAAGGAAAATGGGAAATATAAAATTATTGAAAGCACAACGTTAACGAAATACAGGACATGAAGTCTGCAGAATGTATCGCTGTGGTATATAGAGAAATTAAGATTATGTATGGAAGTATAAAGTATCATTTACCATCATGAAGTCGACTATATTTTAAACGATCATTATTTTAGATCGGCGTTTATATGCAAAAACATCTGATAGCATGGGGCGATTCATAGCCGTCACTTTTGTTTCGTATTCGTGTAGCCGGTCCCCGGCGGAGGCTACTCATTAAACTTTATTAAGTGTTTTTCCGGGACAATTTTATTCAATTATGTGGAGAACACACGATACGGTAATTAACTTATCTCATTTCTAGAACCGGTGCACCTGGGGTTTTCACAAATTGTCGTAAATCACGGACTTCCTTTCAATCCTGTTCTCCCTTCGAAAAGGATCAAAGCCAGAGAGCGAATACAAGATTTCTCGTTGCTCTCCGGTGTTTTTTCGAGTTGCGAGTAGACGTTCCGGGATCGCCTCGAGGGATCGACCATAAACCCCGCCATAAAATCCCGAAGGAATTTTATGAAAGCGTTCTCGTTAGACCGCGGCTGTGTTCTGGGCGTTTTCCGAATACATAGCGGTGATCACTGCTGTTGAAATCGTTCCAAGCTTCCTGTCGCAGAACTAACTTCTTCGTAACTTCTTCTATCCGTCTCTTTCTCTCTTTCGATTCTCTGTACAGCAACATTTGTAACTTTATTTTGTTCGCGTTTATGACGTATCAGGTTTGCCAACGGCACATCTAACAGTTCAATTTTTTCAAAAGAATCACAGAACCGCTTTCACATTTTGCGAACCTGACAATTGGTGCATGACTGATTTGTTGCAGGAAAATATGTTTTATTGCTGTTTAAAACACTACGTTGATCTATTATAATTACATAGTATCTATGCAATTTATTTGAACTGCGAATTTCATTGAAATATTCGAACGTGAAATTATATGAATTGTGGG
The DNA here is from genome assembly GCA_028455805.1 of Lasioglossum figueresi. NCBI lineage: Eukaryota > Metazoa > Arthropoda > Insecta > Hymenoptera > Halictidae > Lasioglossum > Lasioglossum figueresi. The sequence continues at coordinate 6,025,352 of CM052190.1, forward strand.
TTCGAAGAAATTGAGTTTGCACGTTCGTTCAGATATGGAAGATGCTGTTTATGGATAACTTGAAACCGCAAAATTACGAACTGGATGCTTACGGTGTTTTGTCTTGCGTTTACAGGTTTAACGGCTCGCCTCTTAAACAATTTATATACTTACGATTTTACGGTTCCTCATAAACCCCGAATCAACGAAGCGTACCTTTATATGGTTTTACAAAACTGTCGAAGTAACAAACTCGTATAACGTAGTCCCAATTAAAAAGTTATAAAAGATGGTCGTGAACAGCATGAAAAATATTTTCATCATCCGAGAGCTAGAATTGTTAAATTGTTGATAAATTCTCAATCCTGTTGGTTCTTAAACCAATTCAGACAACCCCGACCATTTTCTAATCTTCCGAACCTCAATTAATTTCGTTGATTGGTAAATTAATGTATAAGATTTAGATCTGACCAATTAAAAGCCCGATCCCTTCGATCTGTAAGCAACGAACCGTAACATGAGCTAGCTCCGCTATACTAACGATGCAGCAAAAGACACGCATTAGTATCAACGTGCCTTACAACCTGTGACGAAGCTAATAGCTCGAATGCTTAGAAACCTAGCAAGAATAATTCGAAAAGAACACGGTTCACGAAGCTTCAAATCTCCGACAAACAAATGTGTGAAATCGCTCAAGAAGAGAAATGAAGGAACCCTGTTGAAGAGTATCTACTAATAGCTGGCAGTCCATCCTCGCGCGCCGTGGTAGTCGCTGCCACATCTTCGGCGAATGGCAAAGTATCGACACATCCGGCGCAGTGTCCCGCAATTCATCTTCGTGGTCCGCGAGGGCCGAGGCCCATTTCATAGTAAATTTGTCAGCGGGTCGATCATTAAACGAATTCGCCCGGGTCGGTCCCATTAGCGGCCGAGAATCGGGGCGCTGACGTTGACTCGGTCGCCCCTGGACCGCTCTGTCTACCGTGTTGGTGGTGGCTCCTCACGCACCGTGCACAACACACCGGGGTCCACACAACAACCGTTCCCCGTTCGTTCGTTCGGGTTGCACCCTGAAATAAGGTAGCCCCGGCGACGACGAACGGAGGAGCCGACGTGGGTGGTCCGAGAGAGATTTGCCTTCCGCTAAATATCGCCTTTGCGCCCTCGACGTGGGTGGCCTTCTCTCTGGACTGCTCTCTGTGCCGAGGGGAATCGTCCATCCTCCTTGATGTGGCTGGTGTTCGCCCTTCTTCGTCCTCCGTCCAGGAGCTGTTGTCTCCTGTCCTCTTTCTGCCGGCTCTGATTTCTCTATGCCCGGAAACTTGCTAAACTTATTACTTTAGACTTTGGACCGAACGAGAACGTTGCTCTAGAACGCTACACGTTCACCACGTAATCCGTAAAACATACCTGTCCAGTGAATAAGCATAAATTCGCTTCAGGTATGTCCACACTGAAGCAACTTTTTGCCAATTCTCGGCTTTCCGGTAAAAAAGAAGGCGACACACAGTGTGGACATAACTAATAAAGAGATAATAAATTTCCTCGAGGACTCGAAATTTCTGACTACGAGATATTAGCGATATTAGTTCACCTTCGTGTTTCCACCCGTTCCGCAGAAGATCTCGATCCACCTATCTTTCTCTCTCTCTCTTTCTCTCCGTTCTCCCGGACCCCTGCTCCACGATGAATGGGTGTTATTATAGGTAAAGGTAATGAAAGATATGGTTACGCTGTAATAAATAGTATGCGGAATCCGAGGCCCCGCCACGGGATGCTTTGAAACGTTACCGCGTTGCGAGCACTAACCGTGGACCGAGACGGTAATGATCGGTGTTTGGAGCCATTCCTTTCGCTTTATTGGCCCGGCGAGGTGAACCGTTCCAGGGCAGATTTAGCGTTTCACGGGGAAATTAAGAGCAACCGTGAGGGGACCGCCTTAGATACGTTTAGAGCGAGGACGCCGCGATTATTACGGGGTGGCTAATTTCTGGAGGCACTGCGAATTCGTTTGATACTTTCGGGCAATATCGATGGACTCCTTCGGATTAATTTGTTCGGTAACAATTTGGTGCATCAGACTGTTTTCATAGCCTATGATAAGAGTTAGGAGTCAGAAAGGTTCGCGGGCCCCGTAGCCGCCGCCTGCAGGGTGAAAAATACTTGTGCGCCCGAGCGTGCCACGTACTCGATTGGTCTCGACCGAGAAGGCATCGATCTCGCCATTGATCGATCGATCCGGAGGTCTCGGATAAGATGCTGTCGTCGTCCTGGTCTCGTCCTGCTCGTCGTCCAGCACAGGGTAGACCACACGCGTTGTGTCGCCTCTCTTTCCTCCTTCCTCTGCCTCGCCTCTCTTCTTTCTACTCTCTCTTGCTCTTCCCCTCTGGCCCTCTTACTCCCACCTGTCCCTCGGCCTCTTTGGCCCTCTCGTTTGCTCGCTAGCCCACTCTCACTCGGCTGCCCTCTCATCCTTTTTGCTTTCTTTCCTCCCTTTCTCTCGGTCCAGCTACCACGACCTATCATGAATCCTTTTCCCTTGCTTCAACGACCCTGTCGCTGGCAAACGAGGAGGAGGTGGAAAGTAAAAGGGTGAACGAAAACCAGTCCCCAAAGGGGAAGATGAATAAAATCTCGAATGTTATTGCCCCTTTTTCACCCGCGAACGAGCACCTTTTTTCTCGCTTCTAGATCGACCCACCCCCTCTTACGAGTAAGCCGCAAATTTTATGCGTTTATGAGAGAAACGAGTAGGCGATATTTAAAAACAGTGAACAGCGGGGACTCGGGAGAATTATGGGCAGATTCTTAATACGGTCCAGTTAAAAAATATGGACCATGAAACCCTCTTTAAAAACGCTATAAGCTCCGATGACACTCGAGAAAAAACGGAAGATTAACTGTTCGTCCCCGATTAAAAAGGTTAAAAGAGTTTACGAACATAGACCATTTTTAAGATCTGCACTTAATTCGATGAATTATGCGTTTGCATTGACTTTTAAGCCAGCCAAGTGAAAAAATGGCCCGCGTTCCTCCGCGCCGCGTTACTTACTCGGTCCACGCCTCCTCTCGTTTGTTCTACCGCACGCTCCACCCCCGCTCTTCTTCAGCGTCCTCTTTCTTCTCGTTTTTACCGAGATCCACGATCGAGAAGTGGCAAGTGTTTCGACCAACATTCCTCCGCGTAGAGCCGTTCGAGGGTGCTAATTGATTCCGCAAATCGCGTGCTCGAACGTTCTCCAACCCTTGTCGCTGGACCCTGATTGTACGATAAGGGATCATGTTCTTTCACGGGTATTGTTATTCAAATTCACGAATAACAGGATGCTCGAGGAACCTTTAGCTTCTCAAAAGCTATTGTAGTTTCTCTGTGTGTAGCACAATTTCAATAAGAAAATGATTCTTTTGATTTTTCTGATTTTACTTAAAGATCCACAATGCAGTATTGATTTTTCCATCGGACAAACGTAACCTGCGATCTCTGTGCCATTGTAGTTTCTCCGTGTGTAGCACTTTCTTAATAAGAAAATGATTCTTTTGATTTTTCTGATTTTACTTAAAGATCCACAATGCAGTATTGATTTTTCCATCGGACAAACGTAACCAGCTATGTCTGTGCCATTGTAGTTTCTCCGTGTGTAGCACTTTCTTAATAA
>CM052190.1:6029086-6189833 GCA_028455805.1 Lasioglossum figueresi
AAAAAAATGATTCTTTTGATTTTTCCATGGGATAAACGTAACCAGGGATCTCTGCCCGGTCTCCAGCGATTTTTCTGATCGACGAAGGTGAAAAATCGCGTAAGAGCGGAGGCAGTCTGCAACGGCGCATAATACCGCGGGAGACAGCCGGTCGGCCACCTAATGCTAATGCAACTACCATTAGCAAGTAGTGAATCGAATGTAAAGTCGGACGTAAGGTGGGACCACACAGGTCGAGCGCGGAGGGTTATACGGGGCCAGCAGATGCAGTGCCCCATAAACAGCGGGGCGGGACCACCCAACGCGCTTGTTCCTTCGTTTCGTTCCTTCGTCTGTTTCCTTAATAACCACGATAGCCTGTGTTCCCCGTTAGGGGGGACGAGTGTACCCAGCCCGAATCCTGCGTAATACTTATAAGCGTGAGCGTGTACGCAACCGGGTAACCGAGATGATCGCGTACGCATCCGTTCGACACGCGGCTGATTATGATTAATTCAATTATCAACACCAACTACGGATGTTTATGCATTTTGCAATTTTTAAGGAAGAATTTCAAGAAAATGGAATCAAATAAAATGTTCTTTTCAGTGGAACTAGCCTCCGCAGGTCTGGAACAATTAAAAATTCTATCAAATTCTGTCAAATTTTATACTCCAGCATTTTTTGAAAATTTTCAGAAACCAGAAATGTATAAGAATCCCAGGTCTAGTGATGACGATTATTGGCTCTCGATACGCGCCGCTTGAAATCGCAAGGAACAGTTGAAGAGAAAGAGTTCATAGCAATCGTACCAATTATTGTGAGCCAGGAAACAGTATTTTTATTAGATAGATTTTTATCAAAATGTCTGTTTCACGTATTTCTACCATAAAGAATCTTTCAGTTAAAGATATAAATATTCTGTTCCACTTGAATTTTATAAAAAGATCTGAGAAAATAGAAGCTCGGATAATATCCTGTGTGAGCCGGTCAGCATCATAAAGTGACGCCATGCGCCGTTTTATGGGGTTCGCGTGTTACCAAGCGGTTTCATTGAATTAGAGTACCGATACCGGTCTTCCCTTGTTGCACTCTCGAGCAGGGTTCGTCTCTGTATACTTATAACTAATAAATAGACTGCACATCCTTTTAAATTAACATTTTTAAGACTTGCTCTTTTATTTCAGAAAAACTACAATTACCGAGAAACTGGTTCTGTCTGTTAAAAATTCATCAGTTCTATCCGAACCAATTCATAAATGTATAAAATCCGCAAAACCATCTGCTAAAATTAAATGTCTTTCTTTTTCATAATGTTATATTAATCTGCTGAACTTGATGAAGCTGGGAAGAAAATTATGAAAAATCTCATTATCTCCTTAACATTTTTAAACTGCTGAAACTTAAAGATCTACGAAAAATCGGATAAAATCATAACATAGCACGACACTTGTACATGTATATAAATTACAAAAGATCGACTGAAGGCATAAATTCGAACCGAATCAGTAAATAAATTACGAAAGATCGAACGTAGGCATAAATTATCATAAAAATTCTATCTCATAGATCTCTGGTGGAACGCGTAGGCCAGAAGCCATGAAAAAAAATTTTCGTAGGTTTTAAGATAAGACGATGCTGTTGTGTGTAAGCATACTCGCCGGTGGGACGTTACGTATTAATCACAGACAGGGAGGATCTATGTGTGGGAAAATTCGAAACGGACTACCTGTCTTCAACCGGGCCACGTGTGCACTTTCTCACAGGCCACTTCGTAAAACGCCGCGTCAGATTGACTTTCGAGAAGAGATAATGACAGTCGGGGCTACTTTAATAGAGTAACGATGCCTGTCCTTCAGCTATCGGATTCGGCGACAGCGTTTTCGGCCACGTTTTACATTCCGAAGCTACCGGATATCTCGGTTTTATCATCGTCAAATGGGACTGAAAGCATAAAACGGATAACACCGATCAAACTGAGTAGAGTTTTGCATATTAATACCATTAATAGATTATTTCCGCTCCTGGAACGGTAGCCTGATCGTGAAAACAAATTGGCTGCCACATTGGATATCGTTGACCAACAGCACGTTTTTTTCTTTACTATTTATGAAGCGTTTATGATACGTACGAAAATGTAAACTACAAGGAAGCATTCATCTAAATTAACGAAAATTAGCGGTATTGTTATTTTATTTGATTCACAGAATGTGTTCTAGTTGATCAAAACATTTGTTTTCGTATCCTGATTTTTATCACATCAATTATATAAAAGTAGAAGTTTGCATAAATAATGTCTATAATCTAAATGTAAATTTTCATGAACTAATTCATTGAAACGTTCTTCTCTAAACGTTTTAAAATAAATACGTAAAATCCGCAGTTCAATAAGATTCTCTACAGTATTTTCATCTTAAACAGACAATTTGTAACATCATTTAATACAGAATGCTTGATTATTCTTTCCCTAATTGATCATTGTTTTCAAAGTATTTTACTCAATTTACGAATGCTTCCTCGAACCAATAAAAATATTAAAACCACATTCAATGTGCCAATTGATCGTAATTTGAATGCGACACGGTAAATAAAGGGAATTCCTAGTCGACCGTAATTAAATGCTTTTGTTCCTCTTCTTGCTCATCTATTTAGTTTCCGACTTTCGCCCATTCATCTCGTGAGAGGATATTGAAACCATCTTTGACCGTGAATATTCCGTTGTCCCGAATCTTCGTTAATATATTCTCGCGAGAAACTTAATCGTCTTATTTCAGTTCCTTTGCTGATATATGGTCCTTTTCTCGGAACGCTGACGTGAAAATTACTTTTTTTCTCGTACGAGTTTCGGGGCATCGCTCGTTTGCTCTTTTTGGTTTTCGAATAACAGATAAGTCTTTCTGATGCGCTCGGTTCTTCTGACAGGCACCGCAGCATTCTTATATAGTATAATTTATGGATTAATACGAATAACTATTGTTATTCAGAAAATATATTTTCTTCAAATGCAAACCAGGACATATCTATGAATAACTAAAAAAAGAATACATTCAGTTTGAATCCAGTAATGAAAAGAATAATTTTTTTTAATTGAAAGTCGTGGTCAATAATTTTTTTATTTGTATGAAGGGTTGGTCATTTTTTTTCTTGATGTTAACCCTTTCGTCACGAATTATTTTTTTTTCACAATATGAGGACAACGTTTACAAACAATAAAATTTACCGAATTTAGATACACCAAGCATTTATTTCAAAAAGGGTTAATACAGAATTTTTAACAAATACTGCAACAATTTGGTAATATTATTCCGAAGCGTAATCTATTGACAACGAAAGGTAGCTGCATTAGCGTTATCGGTAAGGAAGAATGTGCAACGCGAATCGAAAATGGACTGAATGCAACCCAGTTCGTAGCGTGCGTAATCAATTGAAAATAAATTGACACTAGGAGTATTTTTACTTCATTAAGCTTTATTCGTAAGGAAACATTTTTCATACAAGTATTTATTTAGACGATTACATGCTTCTTCAACGTGAGACAAATTATAATGGATTTTTAAAGCGAATTAATCTATCGCTCTTTCTTTAGCTTGAGACGCCAGATAACGTTGTCTGTAGGCTCCAGTTGGATCATACTTTGCTTCGAGAAGACTCCAATCTTCGGATCTGTGATCAATTAAATAATGCGACACCTTGTCTGCGACTTCCTTCTGTTTCTCGCTGCAGGCTGAACAGTCGTGTTCCAGACCGTCTGGCAAGTTTTCTGCAATTTTTATTCAAACATTATTCTATTATTCAAAACGATTCTCAAATTTAACTAAAAGTGTCTGGCAGAATTTTGAATAAAATATTCCAAAATAATTGTACAAACTATAGTATAAATATGTATAAGATAGAGAGAAAAAATGATACTTAAGAGAAAAAAATTAAGTCATCAAAAAACGAAATAATTGAAGGAATTTAGTGGTTGCAACGTGTACGAAAAAGTCTACATTTCTACATTATTTGTACAATTGTTTTATTACGTTGTATCTTCACCATGCATTGAAATCTCCAAATTCACTTCTACATTTTATTAAGTGTACAATTAACAGTAAAAATTTCCTCGTTAATTAACTTTTAAAATCCTCCTACATTTTATTGAGTGTAAAATCAACAATAAAAATTTCCTCGTTAATTAATTTTCAAAGCCGGCTCGTGTACACACCTATCGGAGGTGTATTAAAAAATTGTGAATGAATATAATTTCTAGAATAAGTATGTAAAATATTTTTCCCCATAAATCACAATTTACAGCCAGAGTACTCTGAATGGTATAATATCGGTAATTAAGTTAGTAATTTGTACTATCATTGCAAGGCTAAAAAGGCTAGATTCAAAAGATGCCGTAACTCGTAACAAGTACCAACACGCAATCGTCAAAATGAAATACAGGTAATTGCCACAATAACTACGTTTCCGAACCGAACATCCTTCGGGCGCATCACGCACTAAAGAAAGACATTCTCCTCTCGAGTAATTATATCACGCAGCAATTTTTTCCAGATGGCAAAGGACGCGTAACTGATTTAATGCGCGACCTTGTCCTCCGGGAATAGTAACGACGCTCATAAAATTGCGGTCGACCGTAAAACGCTGCGGCGTCCCGCGTAAGAACAGCTGTGGAATATGCATACAAGTGCATAATACTAGCGCGCGATCGCACACGTAGGCGTTTTATACTGGGTCATTAACAAGCGGCTTGAATTTTCCGAGGACCGGCAAATAAAGCTGCGTAACGTCACTCGTTGTGCTTTATTTATCCTATAAATTGATATCGAGGATAACTTTATATACAATTCAAACGTTTCGTATTCTTTCAATTTCATCGTTAACATTCATTCATATCATTTTGATCGATTACACACGTTGAACAGATCCAAAATAATTACAAAAGAACTTTGTATTTGACATTTTAGCTAAAAGAGAATTAAACATCTGTTAGATTGGTTTTTCTCGTAAATAGAAATCTATAAATTAAGTATCTTACTAGACTATGTACATAATTGTTGAAAAGAGAAAGTAACTTTCGGATTGTTAATTTTCTTTAAAAAAAATATTCTATTTATGTTCTATGTGCCAGCAGTAAAAGATTGTATTATACTCATATATTTCATAAAAAAATGTTTATTTTTGAAGATCTAAATAATCTTTTATAAAGTTGCTCATTTAAAATCAATGTAATATAGCTCTCGATAAAATAAGTTCTGGTTGCTTCTTTTTGAATCAGATGTTGTACGTTGCGCAACATAAGTGTACAACATATTCAAAGTGTAATTTACAGTTGATTTTTACTCACTTTTCAGTTCAGATGCATCAGTAGTGCAAGAACCACGGTCCAGCAGACAGTTGACGTATCCATTGAGAAGTCTCTCGCTGCTTAGCACCGAATCGATATCGACATCATCGTATTTCGTAGTATACTTGTCCTCAGCCTCGGAAAGCAGAAGACAAACCGCAAATACAAGAACGGTCAAGATGTTGTTCATTTTTCTTGAAGAGATTCGAACCTCGTTTCTTCTCTCACTGATCATCAAACTCGTTAGTGTGCACGTTTTATATACTTCGAGCAGAGCTCGTTTGTTGCACGAGATCACGGCAAATTGCTGATACTATACGGAGAAAATTGTAGCTTATGCATGATTTGGTAGAAAAAATGAGTACGACTCATTTTCTTGTATGATAAGACGTCGTTAGGCGGATGGCTCCTTCTATGGGTTCGCAGAACTGGTCTGGCTTGCATCAACATGCATTCACAGAGACATTATTTTATTCTATACATCAAAAAATGTGTTCATCTTGGGTTTGGAAGGAATTTAATTGGTCCGTGTTTTTATTTCATCAACTTATGCTACGATTAAACAATGGCATTTTTTCTACGTATGGTATCTGTTTTAGCTAATTTGCTAATTTTCTGAACGGTTTGATAAAATGGTTTTACTTTTCGGTTTCTTCAATGCCTTATACATATAAAAAGGACGTTTAATTCCGTAATTATTACTCAAATATATTGCTGACTTTTTTTATGTAGTTCACAGTGATTTGGAGTTTTGTAAAAATCTGCTCACAAACGAAGAAGTATCGGTTCCAGATCGTCGGAAGAAAATTTGCAACAAAATTGCCCGGTAATTGGAAAGATCCTTGTTGCTGTCAACCATTCCCGGTAATGGTTGATGACATAAACGGAGCTCTCCTTGTGTATGAGTGAATCCAATTGTCGAATGCTTCCTCGATCCAAGAGCCATCTTCGTCGAAGACGTTACACGGCCGCGGCGCGACACATGGATCCCTAGAATCGATAAGACATTGTAATGCTATAAATGATCCTTCCTCCGCATTATTTCGTATTCCGTTCAGGCGTCCGAGGCTTCGTAAATTCAACGTGGCAAGTACGCGTTTTAAGTTCTCGTTCCTTCCTCGTGAAATCTGAGACCTCTTGTCGACTTTACTACGTGAGATTTATACGTAGAGGTGGTCTCGCCATCTCCGATGATATCGTTGTTTCCCGAAAAATCCTTTCTAGACTCCAGTTTCCTCCACGACCGGTCAAACCATCAGAACCCTGATGACGATGATGATAATTAGATTCCGTACTTATAACGCCTTGAATGACACAGACGAAACCGTAGAAACAACGTGACCACAAATGATGTGGATTTCAACCTCCCGGGAATCAAATTTCTTCGTTCGAGATTGGTTTTCCCGTGCGGCATGTCTGACACTTTTATTTAGTCGGTTTTTAATGTAGGTTGACGTCGATTAACTATGTTCTTAGTTTTCTTTAACAATAACATTATTCTTTCTCTTCTAACAACAAAATTCCTCTTCTCAATTCCAACTTCAACGAAAACAGAAAAATTGATCCTTTCATATCAAGACATCGTGTTCTTTCAAACATTATCATTAAATATTCTCGACACTTTAGGGCCAGGGGGCCAACGTTAAATCTAAAAATACTGTGAATCGTACTCCTCAGAGTCAGTGTCCGGCCACTCGGCACAAGCATAGCAAATTTTCCCAACATCCCTCCAACATTCAGCGCAATGGACAAAAGGACACCCAGGTGTTGTACACTTTCTATGTTCCGGCCCTTTTCTAGGCTCTACCTCGTCGCAAATTAAACATCTTTCCCTGGCACACGCAAACATCCTCAACCAATTAAATTGTCTCGGCCATCTCAGTCTCAGAGTCATCCAGAAATCGACTTCGTACTCCAAACGACGAGTCCTGACCAACCTCTTCACCCTCGCCTTCATGAATCTCGCGAAACCGATCCGCCTTCGCAGGCTCTCGTTGTATAAGTACAGTGTTCTTCTCTTTTCCCGTTTCCGGTAGAAGAACGAGCAGATACCTCGACGTGTCCTCTCCGTGTAAACGGAGCCAATGACCAACAGAAAAATTGCGAAGAACATCCCGTAGATCTTGAAGAGCACGTAGCCCTCCAGTTTCGACGGTCTTGGCAGACAGGCGACGTTCGAGGTCACGGTCTTGATGTGCTTCTTCACGTTGAACCCGCGGACTGCGCTTCTTATCAATGTTGCTATCACTCCTGTGCCTCTGATCTCCAAAGACAAATCATGATGACCTACCTAAATACAATAAAGTACTTTATCAAAATTTGGAAAATATACAATTCTATTTTTTTTCGAGAACTCTCCATTGTTAAAGAAGCTGAAAGGGTGTAATCACGACATTTTTTATTGATATTGTGCGCAAAACAATGCTTTTAGGTTGAAAGTTAAGCCCCCGAAAATATTAAACCGCTAACCCCTCATTTAAGGGTAACATTGAGGGTAAACACCCAAAACTTTATTATTTTTTTTCTCGGTTGTTAATTACGATATTAAAATGAAAAAAAAAACAAAAATATTCGATCTTTACTTTTGCATTTAATATATTTTTTTGCAATTGTGAGCATATTATGATGGGTAAAAAAAGTATGCATTTTTTTTAAACGTTTACCTGAGTGTACTCTATACGAGCATGTCTCCTAACCGTGTCCAGCACCTCGTAGAACAAGCTATCCAAGATAACGAAAATGCTAGCAGTAATTATTTCGAGCAGCAATTTAACCATCTGACCAGTCAGATTAAATCTTTCGGCAGTGCCCGGCTTCCAGCTATAAGGATCTATGAACTTCTTCTTCTCAATCTTCTTCAGCGGCAACAGAGTTATACTTCCTCGGGCTTTTCTTCTAGCATCGATCCTCCGAAAATATGGCGTCACGTAGACATTATCATACTCGATATCGTCCAAGTATTTGTCATGGTAGCTTTGAGCGTTGAAAATGATTTTCAGGAATACGAAAGACAAGCATCTTCTTATAATGACCATTACGGATTCGAAGAGCTTGGCTCTCATTGTGAATTGATGGACAACTGCTTTAGCTGTGTAGACGGAGTCCTGGAGATCTAGGATCACTGCAGGTTTCTTTATTTTGTATTGTAGTTTGGCGTCCTTGAGGCTCCTGCTGAACTCGTCCCTTGCACCTGTCAATGATAATTATGAAACTTTACTTTTCCCATTTAAACAGTCTTCTAACGAAATTGTCAGTTTTCAGATTAGAATCTTTTTCGTACAAAGGGTGGAAGATGATCGGTTCGAGGTTAAAATTGATTTATCGGCATTGATCTTTTAATACGTACTTTTTAAGGCAGAATAACCTTCACCAATGCCGCTGTCAACCTTGCCTTCAGGATCACAAATGCTGGAACCTCCCAAAGCCTGGACCAGGTTGCAAACGAACGTCAGCTTCATAGGCCAACAAAGAAGCCACGCGACGAATATAGTCACTTTGTCATAACACTTATCGTAAGCATCGCTGAACATTTCCCTTGAATAACAAAGTGATTTACGCTGAATCAGAAATTTCTGAATAAATGTATCGAACTTTTTAAAACGTAATAAATGTATAAACTTTTTACCTACATCTGTCCGAACCCCTACTAAGCTGCTCCTCGCATCTAGCCTCTATCTTCTTCTTGTACTTCGCTTCGTACACATCGGCAGCCGATTCGGCTTCTTCGATTTTCTTCTCGTGCTTCTCTTCAATTTCCTTGCTCCTCTTCGTATCACCTTGTAATTCATCCAGGTAATCGTTTTCCTCGTTCAATCGCTGCATTTCCTCATCACCCTCAATTTCCTCGACGATGGGACTCATTAGGTCCCTCACAGATGATAGTGTATCCTTTATCTCCTCTCCATCGGATTTCATTTGGAGAACAGCCTGATTACACGTGAATCTTAATCAATTCCAATCGGCTTCTTTGTTGCAGAAGAAATTACGATGCTAATAGGATTAAAATTGGTTGCGCAAAATAGGATTAAAACAATGGTTGCGCAAAGAAGAATCGATATAGTATTAGCAACTATTTTCTTGCAATTTTCTAAAACACAGAACTATTTAAATAAAATAATTTCATTCAAGGAACCGAAAAAGAAAAATGAAACTGTATCGTTTCTTCTTTGATCTTCCTTCTCATCTAATCTTTAATCGAATTTTAGTCGCAACAAAAAATTAGTTTGTAAGTCTGAACGAAGAATCAAAATCTGAATGGGTAAAAAAGAAACAGGGTACTCGATGAAATTAATTTCTCTTTTTGATTGGATACTTCACCTGTTGAAATGGCTTGAACATCAAGTCGAATCTCGATTTCGTGAGATTGTACGTCAACTGAGAAGTGCAAGCGAACGTTCTCACCACTTCTTTTGCATTGTACACCATGTTAAAGATTGGTCCAGCTATTATGTAACCAAAAACTAATGCTCTTAGCATACTGCGTCCCGAGCGACCGAAAAAAGCAGGTACCGTCAGCGCGCAAACGCATCTCACCTGTCGTATTAAAAATAACAAGCTGCAGTTGCCAATTAAACTATTTCAACGTTGGAAAAATGATTTTCCGAGCAATCCCTAATTTGTGATATTAGTAAATGAATTTTTAAAATGAACTACTCATTTCTATGATTCGCGATGACGCTTATTTAACAAACAACAAGTACCTGAATAGATGAAGCACATCCAATAGACAGCATCGTGACGAGTATAACAGCCAGAACGAAACTAGTATACTTATCAAAACGTAGGTCAACGATGATGCATCTGTATAAGATAACAGCCTTAGAGAAACCAAAAAGAAAGCCTACAAAGGCACGCGTTTTCTTGTGGGTACCAATGGGGTCGTAGGAAAGGTGGAACAAGGTTGGAAAGTAACTTAAATAATATTTGAAGAAAGCCTTTTTAAATATCTCCACTCGACGGCCAATCTCAGTTTGATTCTCCATCTTGTTATCTCTACGTTCGTTTTTATCCCTTCGTAATTACTGAGTCATGGATGTAATTAATATGTTCGGTTTAGTGGTTAGAAAAAGATGTCTGATGTTTGTGCTCGATCCTTCGATCTTCGTCGTGTTATCGACTATTACAGCTCGATAATCAGTAACTTATTCAATGTTGATTAACGTTGAAAATGTTCAATGATAGTTACTTTGCAAAATATTGCAATATTTTTTATAATGGTACTTGACGTACATACATAGCAACTATTTTAATGAACTGTCTAACAAATGACAATAAGAACGTTTAAATAAAAATTGTCCTGCTGTGTTCATTTTTCTGTTTCTTCGGTAACGTTGCATTTAAAATTATTAAAGAAATTCTTGAATACTCTTAATTGCCTCCTGTTTATACGAGAATCTAGAAAATATTGTTTCAGAGCGTTCACTAAACCTCTTTAAAAGAACAATATTTTTTCGCTTAAATAGTAGAACGGGTCACCGATGACTAGCCAAGGTGTCAACACGTGAATCGCTTTCCTCACGAGTATTACTTCACTCGTCGACCGAAAATGACACGGTGACCTCTTGAAACACGTCGAATGAATACGCAACTACGCTCAGCCCCGATTTTCGTTGATTCGTGTGCTGGGCCACGTGTCTATTTGCATTGTAAAAACGAAAGTAATAGGATATAAGTACGAATACGGAATATTACGAAGACGATGTATTTATCGATACTTTATTTGATAGACACGGAACGTCGTTGATTCTCCGAAGGACATTAGTTTACAGTGCCTTAGCTAGCGTAGTAGGTACTTTGCTGTTTGCCTGACGTGCGCGCCTGGGTCATTACGACCAATCATTAATTGTCAACCGACATCGACGTGAACTACGTGTTGATTACAGGCGATAATTTTCTCCGACAAATTATTTACTTTCGAGGCCGCACGCCGTGGAATCGAACTGTCCTAAGCGTTCTCCTGTCGCGTTTCCGATGATCTTCAAACTTTGATGCCGTGCTTCTCCGCTTCCTTCTCGTACTTGGTCTTGTACTTGCCATCGGGATCGTACTTCTTCGACAGCTTGTTCCACATCTCCGGCTTGTTGTCCACCAGGAATTTCACCACCTTCTCTGTCACTTCCTTTTGCTTCCCTGTGCACCTGGAGCAATCGGTGGCTAAGGCGTCGGGCAAGACTCCTGAACAACAAGAATAAAATTATTTAGCAAAACGAATTGCACTCCAAAAACTCTTAAAAAACAAATGGGAAACTTAAAATTAAAAAATGAAATAACTATGTCTAAGAAAATCTCATTTGACAGTGAGAGCGAACGATGCTTTGCCCTGGTGATTTCAATGCTTGGTCAGACAAGCGCGCACGCGCCACGTACATTTTCTAGCTCCGTTTACAATTTAAAGAACTTTTAAATGATAATAAAATACACGATATACAAAATCTATCGAATATAATAAATCTATACAATATCTAATCTAGTAGATATATTTCACAATTTTTCGAAAGAATCACACTGTTTTACTCACGTTTAAGTTCAGTGCCCTCCGCGGTGCACCTTCCCTCGTCCATCAAACATTTGTAGTAGTTCTTCAGAAGACGATCGCTGCGGAGAATTTGGTCCACATCGATGTTGTCAAATTTATTAGTGTACTTGGTATCGTCGGGACGAGCAGACACGTAGACGATTGCCACGAGGGCGAACAAAAAGAGTAATCCGTATTTCATGGCTGTGACAACGAAAAAGCGAAATTAAAACATCTGTTTCACAGCCTGCTAAAATATTAATTATAATTATATATTAAATTATATATCATTAATTATGTGCATTCTAGAAGAATTATTACAGCTTACAAACTTTTATACAATTTAACACTGTACGTTAATCATACAATATCTTCTACCGGTTCTTAGCAACTGAACAGCGAATCTTCGTATGAAAGAAAATATTATAGAAATGAAATAAAAATGTATTTTTCTAATTTCTCTAACGTCTTTACAGTTTCGTATTTAATCTAGGTACCCATTTTTCTAACAAATTTTTGTTTTAGATATGTGGGTCACTGGCCGAGGAAAATTTTTGCGTCTTTTCCACCGATGGAACAGTGAAAGACACCCAATAATTCACACGACGAGCCAGATACTCCAGGATGTGCGACACTCACTCACCTGAACGTGATTAGCTGCGATCAGATGCAATTGTAAAGTTGTCCTGGGACGCGGCACTTATATATGTCCAATCAGTGGTGTGAGGCCCAAGGTGTGCGCAGGTGGGAAAAGGTGGGACAGCTGTACCCCACCTGAATACTTATTTCATCTCTGTTTTGTCCGAGCTTCTTGAAAATATTCTTGTTTATGTGATCTAGCTGTGACGTGCATTTTAATGGATTTTTTTATCCCTATCCGCCGATACGAGCTCATTATGCATCAGCTTCCGGAATCGTTTCAGAGAATCTGTTCTGATGAAGGATTGGTGGCAGTGACCGTCTTTTGATATCGCAATGAAATTTCTTTTTTGATGAGCAATGACACATTCATCGGGTTTCGAAATTTAATATTTACTTTGACTAGGTTCGAAGTTCCATGCAGACTTAATAATACTTCGTTTCGATGGATATTCATCGTCATCATTGGATTTTTTGTAATATTATTAATATTCCTTTGGTCAAGGTCTGAAGTTACATATACATATGTAGATACAATAATATTTTATTTTGGCTAACAGTGATGAAGAGATATTTCAACGTCTTGATTAAATGATTTAATATTTATTTTGTCTAAGTCTGAAGTTTTATACAGAAAAAAAATAATTTTCTTTCGATTTCGAAATTTAGAATTATTTGTTTTGTCTAGCATGACGTTCAATAATCTTCGTCGTTTCATAAATTGAAGACGGCTAGCACTGAAGCGTCTCGAATTTAAGCTGTCGTTAATCTACTTAAAAGATTAAGAACTCTGTTTTAATATTGAGTGGAGATGTGGAAATGTTTCATCTCGGATGGAAGATTTTGATTTCCCACAGCTCCCTTCGTTCCATCTGCTATCTTCTTTGTGTGTGTCGGGAGATATGTAGCAGAAACAGGTTATATTGCCTAATTTTCGATGGAAAGTTCTGTCCTTTTACTTATATCCCATTGATTAGGATTAACATCTGCCCCGAAACTTTAGTTAGATATTATTTCATGCTAAATTTTTATTATATACGTCAACACTGTTCATGACAAATTGGCTATCTACCTTCGTGCAGACTTTCGCGCAAGAACTGGATGATTAAAGACAAAAATTGCAAATTATGACGTCACAGTCTTCTTTTTCTTGCGGAACATAGAAAAAGCATGCTCGTTAAACTTCCTACAAACGGCGAGTGTAAACATACATGATTCATACTTCTTTTTTAGGGTGCTTATTATTAGGATAATCATAAATCAACGCCATTACACGGCAGCACTCATTTCCATTAATAACACATGTAAAGGGTTTTTTTGTAACAATGTAATTACATTAATAGTGCAACCTTATTGCACATTCGTGTAAGTAGAAGATAATCTTCGGTAGAATAATTTCATAGAAATTCGCAGAGTTCTATTAACATAATTTTACTATTTGCCTAGCATTAAAATATATGCTAAAATATATGTTTTATTATTAAAATTAGAGTTTATTTTACACTTTCCTTTTCTAGAAGTTATATCATAGTCGGTGACATCACCGCGCCTTTTTCGAGAGTAAAGACAACATTGACCGAATAAACATGTTTAACAGAAGCAAATTTTCGCCGCTGCGTGTAAAAACATGTTCGAAGCACAAAGACGGAGATGAAATCGAATAACTTATGTCAATATCTACTCCAGTCGTCTCAAGAGATATTAAAATGTACTGATCCCTGACATTAATAGACTGTTCAAGTTTTGAAATTAGCAGATCTTACACGTCCTTACATAACCAAACTGTTTGCACTTCCAGAGAAAATAATTTACAATTTACACATTTTTCTCAATCATCATCGTTCATCGAATTCTGTTTCGAATGAATCGATGGAACGAAATAAATTCCATTGAAAACGAACGCTTTGACAGTAAAAAAAAATCGTAAAAACTGCAATCAAAATTATCAATTCGATGCAATTTTTATGCAATTATCTGTATCTTCGCGGAGACATAATTACGAACATAGTTAACAATAAAATAGGGATACGTGGAACAACACTTGAAGATCAGTAATGATTCTAATGATAATTGCGTGCTGCAGCAAAGTCCATGAAAGTAGAATTCCGACTGAAACTAAAAAATTAATTTTTCCATTGAACGATTGTTAAAAATCATTGCATCGATTCCCATCATGTATAAATGGTAAAGATTTTCATTTTAATCGCTTCTTTCAATTCATTACACTCGTCACACTTGTTTTCAGTGCTCAGTGAATCTGTGTTTTTACCCTGAAGAATACTAATGAAGTGCGGTTGACACTAATAAATTACGACAAAAATGAACTGTCATGGAGGTGAACGTGTTAAACTAGCTAAATGACTCATTGCTTTACAATTATAATAGTTATTCATCTAAAGAAATTCAATAACAAATTCGTAACAGTGAGTCCTTATCCGAGAGACTCGACTGCCGACAGGCAAAATGATGAATAAAAATTAACAAGAAAACGTATAGATCTCCCGGGGTCCAAGATCCGCAGAAGTTACCGGAGGTCCTCTCGTCAATCGCAATGATATTCCATCAGACAATTATCCGCGGCAGGGACGAGAGATTTCAATGCGCGTGTGTAGCAATCAAAGTGGCGTATTTACGGAATCGTGATTCTAGAAAGAAGATTGAAAAAGGCGATGGGAAAAGTACATGTTGCAGAGACTCTCGAATACACGACGAAGGTCGCCGCGCCGCGTCTAGCTGGAATAAAAGAAAAATCACCGGAGACGTCATGAGAGGCCTCTGATCCAAGAAACGTCGTCGATTCGCCGCATGACGCATTGCTCTCGATCATGCCGCACTGTCGCGATGCCGCATGATCGCACACGCCGCGCCGTATACGCAGGTAATTTTGCGCTTCTAAACTGTTCTGATCATTTCTTCGAGGTCAAGCGTCACGCCTTGAAAATTGATTACAGACGCGGCGAAGATTTGTATTTGCGAAAGGAACAGAGCCGCTGAATCACCGCTCAATGTGATGATTAATAGAGTTTGAAAAACTACAGTTCATAGTTTTAAGATTTATTACAGATGTTAAAACTGAACTTTTTATTACCCCCCTGCCGTATTTTAACGAGTCAAACTCGCGATGAAGATCTTCAACAAAGTCTAACAAATGTGAATGTTACGCCTTTCGTTTTAGATGAAATCAAATTTGATTCGTTTGTAATCAATATTTAAGCATTCAAATAAATGTAGCCATAAAAAAAATATAAATTTTCTTGTCTCTTCTATATTTTTGGGGATCAAGACATTTTAACCCTTTGCACTCCTTTGTCGAGTGTGATTCGACATCGAAAAATGATATGTGTGTATTTGGTTCTTCCTTTATGTATTTAATTGTCTTATGTTTTAGTTGAAAACAAATATTAATTACAACAAAGTTCGAGAGCTATATTTTATATAATTAGTAAACAACATTGTTTAAAATAAGTAGCAGTCAGGGAACTGTCTTTTGTAGTTTTCAAGTAAAACATTCAAAACAGAAGGGAGTTGTTGGGAACAAAATTGAAAAACAATTCGCAGTGCAAAGGGTTAATCACTGTAACTGTAGAGAAAATGTTACGGCAAGGGGTTGAATTGTGCAATTTGCTACGGAGACTGGTGTTTGAAACTAAAATTCTCATTTAGAAACAGTAAAAAATGTTTCAATAAACATATAATAAAAACTTACGGCGAGAAAAAATTAACAGAACATTCGGATCTTTTTCCTAAAGAATTGTATGTCTTGCAACATTCGATACGTTTGTCTATCGTCTGTCGCAAGTCGAGAATTCTCGATAAAATCGCGAAGATAAATAGAGTTAGTGTTGTAGACGCGAGCAAGCCGGTTACGTTAAAGCCTTTTAATGTAACGTTTTAATCGTAATGGGATACATGCGTCGAGGTTACGCATCGCAGATTAGAGAATCCGATGACCATGCGTCGCAGAAGATTATGGCAAGACTCGGGACCGAAGGAAACAAAACAGTAGATTTTATCGGAACAAGTAATAATTGACGGGAAGACACGACGCGATGAATTTATAGATAAAAAATGCCCTACAGGAGGAAAAAGTTGTACATAACAGTTTGCTTTTAAAGTGTATGTGCATACATTGATTTAAGAGGAACGGTATGTGGTAGTGGTAATTACAACGCGAGTAATCGGTTAAAGACTCTATTACATTAATTGTTGCGTTAATTATTAATCTCGTCGGGACCGGTAATTAGGGAGTAATTGCGGAAACGAATTAATTTCACGGTGACATGAACATTTAGACAGGAAAAGTAATTTTGGAATTGGGTGAAGGGAAGGATGATATTCGAAATGATACCCGCGAACAATAATTGCTTTTCGAGAAAAAATCTATTTTTCTTTTTAAACTTCTGTGTACGTCCCAGTAATTAATGAACTGTGGTTCTTCGTGCGTTTATGGCAGCCAGAAATTTTGAATATGCAGATATGTTATTTTCCTTTCTTGTTTTTATAAAATGACAAATTATAAATGCAAATTGGAATGCGATTGAAACAGAATGAAAATACTTGTAAAGCGTATATACCTAATATGATTGCGAAATAATAAATGGAGAAAGTGATGTTGAGCAATAAAATATTAAATATTGTATAAGAACTAGTAATGCTATATATAGAGATTTTTTAAGGGATCGGAGATCACTATTGCGTGGTATTCTGGATCAACGGAAGTATCGAAGTCGGTAGAACATAATACTTCCGTCTCCGTTTGTAAATCATATTGTGTTTCACTGACTTTATCCTCTTCGACTAGATTTAATTTAATTATTACAGTATTGAGACGCATTTGATCATTCCTACTAAATTTGTAGAAACTTGAAGGTATGAACAACGAAATAAATACAAGCACTCGTTTTTTAAGGGAAAATACCTATTGTACAGTTTATTTTATACATCAACGACCGTTTAAATCGTGTATAACGTTGAAAGCCTTTTCTTGTCATTGAAATAGTTCTGTATCATTCCAAGAACAATGAGGAGTAATCGATTCGTCGTGTTACATAGATTATCTTCGGATTAACATTAAACCAATTTCCAAGTATACCAAGTTCCGACGACTACGTTATTTTGTCCTCTTTCTTCGCTAACTGAAAAACTCGCGACTTTCGTAAAGAACAAAAACTAATAACGTAAATAATTTGGTACGATCTATGTATAAAACAATAAACAGAATATGTTCGTTCGTTTATATTTTCTACGAATTTCAATCGGCTTCTCCCCTGAATTCAATAAGTTATTTAAATAATTCGAGAAGGGCGCGACGACTACTTTGTTCAGAATAACATCATCTTACACAGGGTGTCATGTAATTCAGCAACTTTAAACATTTATTTCAAATTTTTGGTGTATGAACAAATATTCGAAACTTTTTGAATTCGATTTTATTGAAAATCATTAAATTCTCCTAAATTTAAATTACAAGACATCCTGTACACATACGATGAAACAGTCTATTCGTAGTGGACCATCTCGTATAAATATTACAGTCGAAACACGGGTAAGTCGATCCGTGCAAGTTTCTCCAGGATAAAAAAAAAAGATGAGCTAAAAACTTTGTCACATTTCTATCACAATATGCGCAGACAATAAAAGTGCAATAGAAATAGTACAGCCAAGGTCGTAAAACGACGAAACGGAGTGTCAAATAAAATTAGCGAGAAATCACAAAATCGAAAACCGAACTCGCATCGATCGACTACCGGTCGCTATAGGCAGCGGAAACGCAACAAAATAATTGTATATTAATTAAGAGTCGTGGGCGTGCGCCCACCGATAGATCAGATTCACTGTTTGTTCGCAAACGGTTCGCTGTCCGCACGCAAATAGCATTACACCGAATAAAAGGGAATAGTCTTCTACTCTCCGTAAAAAATATGAGCAGCTATTTCCCCTATATCTCATCACTTAGCGGTGTATCTTCAAGCAATACGTTATAATAAGTATTTTTTTGTCTCCAACGGAAGATATTTCTGACTCTTTTCTTTTTTATACATTAGGGTTGTACAACTACGGGATCGTAGTCTTCTTTTTTTTTTCTTCAAATATTTACATAGATATAGCTGTTTTTATCATTTTTTTGTTTTTACATTCACACGTTGACGCAAGCTAAACGATGATGTTTCGTCGCCTGAACTGGTCGTTCGAAGCGTTCACAAGAGCGAAGAGAATTCTGAGAGAGAAAGATATGAAATTACGTTAAAAGCAAACGGTCAATCTTTTTTTTTTCTTCTTGGTTTTCTGTCCCATTTTGGTTAAGTTCGTTAAGCGTACGAGAGAAATGGAGGATAGATAAAACTCGGAGACCAATTTACGCTAAATAAAAGCTAGAAGTAGTTTCTTACAATAGAAGCCGTAGAAGCGTACAACAATCTTTTCGCAAACGGCGCAATTATCTCTTCTTCTTCTTTTTTTTTGTTTTGTTCTTTTTCCGAGGAAACATCCGTAACACCGATCGATCGCGAAAAGAGTGAGAGGTAACGAGTGAGTTCGATAGAAATCGTCTGTTGTATGAACTTGTGCGTGCGATTCGAGAGTATTCGATGATAGTCATGCGAATGTAATTACATATGAGTGTGTTCCAATCTGGAATGTTCGACGAGTGCCGAAGTGTGTGTGTGTGTGTGAGCGAATTTTTTTGTAAGAGGCAGAGATCGCGAAAAGGAAAAGTGACGGACTGTTCAGCGAATACTGATAATAAACCCTACAATTTATAATAAATCCTACATTTCTTTCGTTTTGTTTTCTCCTCGTTTTTCTTCGGTTAGAAGCTGTGGTAGTTAATCGCTAACGCATCGCACACGACGGACAAATAATTGCTTCGTTAAAAGAATTGATCCGTGTCTTAAGTTCGCATGTCTTTTTCCGCAGTTATCTGTTTGGCTCAGAACACCACCAGTATATCACACTATACGCTTCTCTTTTTCAACACTTTGTTTGTTTTTTTTTACATTACCACCATAATTTGTGCTTTAGAAGTAGTATCACTAGAAAGGTACTAGTTTTCTTCTTTCCGTTTTCTTTCTTTTTTATGTATGTACAAATATTACACAGGCAACAAATAAATTACCTAATATTATATATAATATATATATTTATATATATATTTATATATCATGGTGATAACAAGTGTCCGCGCGACCTGTTCTTTGTACCATTCCTCATCAATAAGGAACACCTTACGTCGTTTAAAGAAACTTGACAGAGCAAAATTATTTAATCGTTGAATTAAATATCGGAGGTGTATTAGATTCGAGGATTTTCGTTATCGTCACATTCGTTAATACCAGTTAGGCCAATCTTCAAAATTCTATACCCTTTTCTAACGAATCGGAACTTTGCTTGTTTATTCAAAACTCCGCTTGAACATAATATCTTAGTTTGAATCTTTGAACACCACGTTAAAGGTAAGCGACGACTTAACCCTCGGCGACGCCCGGGTACATCTTGACCCAGCTCTTCAAATACTTCGTGTAACTCTTCATCATCTGATGTAAATTGTTCATTATTAGGTTCCACTGATTTTAGAAAAGAAATTTGTGAGTCAAAATTCAAATGATCTAATCGAAGGGTTAAACGTTGACCGAAGTGACCACTCTGCACTTCCTTATTGTCAAGTATGGTAACAAATCACAATGAAAACAGATACAAAGAAGTATGTGCAGCTAGTAGCCTGTACAAGAAAACGTTACAGTGGAAGAATTAATTGAGCAATACGTTCAATGGCTCTATGAAGGCAGTGTAAGAGATTTTCTTATACAGTGTTAAATCAAGTCTAGTGTTCGGCTAAACGATCGAACGAAACCTAACGTATCGTTTCGTGATGAATATTCGATATTTAAATTTCTGTTCAAAAGCGATTGAAGAATGTAGTTGAACATGTTACGACCTAAATGAACTATAATTTTACAATCTTCGCGATATTTTGTTCTTACTATCGAAATAATAAATACGACATCAAAACAAAAAAGGTCCCATGGTTGTTTAAAAAGATCGTTTAGCTATAACAATTTATCCGATCGTTCGAATTTCGTCTATACAAGAGTTCCATTGAGAAATTATAAGTAAAGAACCAATCCTTTTTACACGTTAAATTATACGTATGTATATATATATACACACTTTCTTTCTCTACCTGCCCTATATACGACAATTAAATCAGACTCGAATTTCAATTATACCTAGGACTTAGTTCGGAAAATAGAGGGTGACTTAGAGTTGAAATGGTCATTAATCTTTTTTACATATGGTTAATTGGCTGCAATCCAGCCATTCGCAACCAGATAATGTAAAATCTTACTCTCTGGTTCCGATTGAGGAACAACGCCAGATCTCCTATTACCATTTAGATACTCCTGCAATCATATAGATACCACATAAAGGTGACCTATAACATATTAGAAAAATACAGGGTGATTGAAAACCAACTGAACAATCTCAAAATATTCTACGCTCCCTAATATTTAAACGAAATAGCCATAAAATTGATCTCGACCTTGAAATTCAAAGTGAAACTTCTTTTTCGGCCTACTAACAAATGGCCCGCTGAATAATGGCAAATATATAATTAGCTAAAAATAAAAATAATTAATAGTTGAATGATGATAATACTTTGATACGCTACAGATTTAGCTCCATCGTAGCATATGCTTTCAAATCACCCTGTACACAACCAAACAAAGTAACTTACTTGCAACAACAACGTTTTTTGCGTTAAATACTGCGTGGGCTTCAGATCAAGTTGTAGACACAAAGATTTTTCTTGTTTCGTTAACAAATGCGCGGCAGCTTCCATTTCAATATCTCGCTCTTCTAAATCACCTATTGCCAAACACGATTTTCCGGAAGTTGTCGCGGTGTAGGTTTTCTCTGTAGCAGAACTAGAGCTGGTAGAATGCTGGCTGGAAGAATTCAGATAGTTATCCGGCTCCGCCCACTGATTGGCTGGAGTCGTCGTCCGATTGGGATTGGCTTGACTGAGAGAGGAGCTGCTGCTGGGCAAGTCTTTTACAGTGTACTTTCGGTCGATGGAAGAGTAACTTTTTTCTTCTTCTCTGGAAGAACAGAACGGAGAACATGACACTTTTATGTGCCACCGGCCAGGTGGTTTATTTCGTTTCTCTATAGACTCAGAATTGTAAGGAAACAGTTTCAGAACGTTTTTGTACCTTTTTTTTGAGGTGTGGCGGTGTATTGGGGTGGACGGCCCACTGCTGCCCTAAGTGAAATGCAAACTGATACAATCTGTTCACAAATGCCTGGCAACACGCACCACAAACAATGGAATTAGTTCAAAGGGAAGCAGAAGCTAGCGCATAAAGTGTAATTAACGCTCTATCTTTTGTACTCGAGGAACTTCCTTATATTTACTAATATTTCAATATATTTCTAAAGTAAAACGATTACTTTCTCCCGACGACTCAACAAGTTTATCAGTTATTCCGTTATTAAAACACAACATTTAGAATTTGTTTAAAATGTTGCAAGTTTCGGGAGCTCTACTAGCTCGACCGCGCATGTAATGATTTTTTAATTTTTATTCAAGCAGATAGACCCGGTACAGAGTGCCATGAAAAGCAAGGTATACCTCTCGAAAATAATTCCAACTGCTGTCACAATGTGAGAAATGTTAGTGGACAAGAGGAAATGAATACTTACAGATTTTTTTTCGTTCCAGTGATCCGCACCATCGTTTTGACCCTGAGTTTGCGCCATCACCTGCTCGTAATGAGCACATTCTTCGTGCCTCGCTATCCCGCTCTCCCGATAACGATACAGCTCTGAAAGACGCAAACGCAGCTCTCTTTCTCTCTCAAGATTGGTCAAGAATTGCTCGTATTCCTGCGCCGTGTAGAACTGAGCGAACGCTCGCATTCTGTCCCTGAATTCTCTGTAAATGGAGCAAAATCAGAATAGAACAACACAAACATTGCTGTTGGTTTTTTTTTTAAATAGGACTATGCCATACTTTTCTTCCTTGGATTGCTTCTTCTTCAGCGTTTTGTCTTTCCTAGACGAAGCGAAGAACGCCGAGACGAGCTGATAATCGCGAACAACTCTTTTTCGTCTTGCTCTTTCTCTTAAATTGTTAGTGTACATGTCGACTTGTGCCAGCTTCAGAGCTATGTCCAAATCATCATCTTCAGCTGGATTCAAGAATAACGAAGAAACAAGAGACTCGGCTTCGTGATTGTAATCCTGAAAAAGTTGATCTATAGTGCACATGCATTTATGATAATATAGGGAGTCTCAGCTAGATTCTAGAGACAATGTACAGTAATCTCGCGATCTAAGCGCAACGGAGTTTCCCGATTTAAGCCTGTTGGCCTTCCCCTTCCACTTCCTAAGCTAGAGCTATCACGTGAAAATAGTATCCCTTTACGATCTCTTTACAGCACAGAACTGAGAATCGGCTTAGATCGCGGAATTACTGTACAGGGTTTAAAGAAATATTTGGTCTTCGAATCGACGAAGATCGGTAAAATAAAAAGCTGCCGCAAAATTGTCCTTGATCTTGAATTTTATGGTTAAATTTTTTTATTGTATTGTATTCTATGCATCATGGGGATAAAAGTAGACTACTTTACAAGGACAATTTTTTTGCCACAATATTTTCATTACAGATCTTCATCGATCCGATGTAGAATATACCTATGGCAGCCAAGACCAAACATTTCTTTACACCCTGTACAATGTTTAGCGTGGATTCTTTATCAACTAACTCGTTCAAAATCGTCTCTCTGTGGCATGTAACCCAATTGTGCAGCCTCCTCTGGAGTAATGTCCAACGGTGGTAATCGAGATGTGAGATCAGGCGACAGAGGTCCATGATCCGACTTAGTCTGATCCGTGAGATTTGGTTTGTAGCTTTCTGTTGGTGGCCATGTGTGTTTGCCAATGTTACCGTCCAGGTACCTAGCAATATATTCTTCTTTTGCTTCTACAATGGGAAAGTAAATACTGTGCATTATATTCAAACAAAAATCATTCTCTGTTTCATAAATTACCAGGCATAACACTGTACCTTCTGGTGTACGTGTTTCAATGTGTTTGCTGATGTCCTCCCAATTACCAAAACCAAATTGTTCGATGGCATCCAGGAGCCTGAGTTGTTCCCTGGCAGTCCAGTTCCCCCTACCATTGAATATACTAATAGTACCAGAGTCCTGTGAACAATAATCTTGATCATGCACCTTGAAATTGAAAAAATATATTGTAACTTGTAATGTTATTCCGTGTCTCTACTCACCATAAATTGGTAAGAATGATCATTTTTGTGAGGACCAATCTCAGCTCCGGCGGAAAAACACTGTCAACATTTAAAAATATTATTTGTCCTGTGTTGATATAATCGAACATGTTCGAGCGCACGTGCTCTCCGATCGACGACAGTTTCATTCATCTTTCGCGAATACGGTAGAACACATAATTGCGGACTAACTTCTGAACAAAAAGAAAGAAAAGAAGTGCCAGAGTGGGGAAGAAAAAAGGAATCTCAATACGCAAAATCCGACAAAACCGGAAGGATAGACGAAGACACGAGGAAAATGGAAGAAGAGGTTCGAGAGGCGAAGGGTGGGGGATGATCGCGCGAACACGTGACCGAGAAACAGGCGTTCACTCGACTCACCTGCAAGCAGAGGTCGAAATCTGGGCATTCTACACATCGAACCCGCAGACCCGTGATGTCCTCTTGACAATAGGTGCAGTTGTATTTTGCATACAAATCTGAAAGGGAATGGCCGCCGATGTATTACTAGTCTGATGAATATAGGCCGCGACCGGAATCTCTTTGTCGACGTAAATACATACCCGCCATTATTGTCCTGCAGGGTTCTTCCAGAATGATCCGGATGACGTCACCGCATGCCAGAAACCCATAAGTCTGAATATCACGTACACCGAGCGTGCGAATTCGACTCCATTTTTCCGCGAAATCATATGAAAACGCGGAAAAATTGTGGTGCGCCTGCCAGGACGCTCTATTTACCGTGCAAGCGTAAACTCGCGAGCAATCTAATTGGAAAAAATGTTGTTTACGACTGTTGCGTCGAGGAACGAGTGCGCATGCGCACCATATATTCTTATAGATGCGAAACTTCGGCGTTTTTCGTGATCCCAATCCTCGTGCGCATGCGCGTAGAAGTGGACGCTTTTGGACAACTATAAACGTGCAGTTACTAGAAAAGCGACAATGACAGAAAAATATCCATAGACGGTGTTATCAACTTGCTTACTCGTAATTGATTTTGTTATTTCGAATAATTGCAAAATTATGTATGCCTAATAACCAATCAAAGTTGCATTCCTTCCAAGTGACTACCAGAGAATATATGAGAGTGTTCACGCCTAGAGTCTAAGGGGCTCACGCTTAGACCATATATATAGTCTAAGGGCTCACGCCACTGATATATATACTATCAGACTATGGATGCGGCATTCGGGTTCTGGCCATGTCACAAATTGAACGTAGAATTTAATGTCAGCGCCGCCAACTAGTGACCGCTGTACTGTATCCCCCGTACTCCTCTTCACCAACGTTATCCTCAATACTTTGCCCTGTGTTTGCGTCCCTCCAGGCGGCGCTGCTTTCAATCGAGTTGATTAGACACTAGCGACACCATTTCATTTCGTAGTGTTTCATTTTTTTTTTCATTTTTCAAACTCGCGCTATTTCCCTTAATACACCGGTCACTAGTTGGCGGCGCTAGCATTAAATTCTACGTTCAATTTGTGACAAAAAGCTATGCAGCTGGCTTATGGGAATCAGAGTATACTCTCTGGTTCAAGCTTCTTACCGTCATCGAACAACAATGAGTCCATCAGATTTTGTCGTACCACATAGTAGAAAATTTTATTTAAATTATTTAATCATATGTACTATAAAACATGTAAAACATTTACTAGTACGTTAACACAGACCTCACAAGAACTCGTGGACCAGATCAATCTTCAATATTCCAATCTCACTCGGATAAATGTTTCGATAAGGAGGATACAGAGATGAAACTTTTGTACGACAAATACTTACAAAGTCTAATGGTGGAAATTATTTTGAAACAGAAGACACAGGGGAAGAGGACAAGGAGAAATTGTTTGAATTAAAAACCAGGCAGAGGGATATCACTTACTTGACTAATTTGCAGAATCAAGTAGATTTACAAACTAAAGATATAAAAAACTGTATTAGTAAGTAACATATACATATTGGGTTGGAAAGAAAGTTCGTAGCGTTTTTAAATTAAGAATCCGAAGATAAAATTAAGGTATTTATTCATATGTTTATTCAATAACACAATGAAGTTACCTTGAAAATGGCAAAAAGTAATAGAACAGAATGGAAAATATGTTATTGAATAAATATCTGAATTTTAGCTTTCAATTTTAATTTACAAATGCTACGAACTTTCGTTCCAACCCAATGTTTGTGTAAATGAACTATCTTAGAACTTTGTTACAAAAATGAATTTGTTATGGTTTGAATTACAAAATCTGAGGATGTTACGAAAGTAGAAGATGTTTTATCTCAGTTACATAGTGTTCTACAAGACTATGATGTATTACGCTGTGATAATATAATTCTTCCTAAAACACCCACAGAATGGGAAGAAACAATTCAAGCATTGAAGTCTTGTTGTGATACTTTGAAGTCTATGATGGATTTAATTGGATCTCATAATGAATCTTATCAATACGTCAATGATAGCATTAAAGATTTTTTAAATACATACAACACTATTAAAAATGATCACGAAAGGTGTGGTGTTACATTCTGTTGTTTAAGAAACTAAATTATATTATTCTCAACAACATATCTTGTTTCCAGGTTGGAGAGAGATATTAACGAGTTACAAGCTCTAGCACTGAAGACAGCAGCCTTATCCTTAATGTAAAGTTATAAATGAAGGAATTAAACAAGAGACTCCTTGTTGCGGTCAAGTTCCTCTGCCATTGACGCTAATTGTGATACGATTAATTTTTCCTCCTCCTGTGTCTTCTGTTTCAAAATAATTTCGACCATTAGACTTTGTAAGTATTTGTCGTACAAAAGTTTCATCTCTGTATCCTCCTTATCGAAATATTTATCCGAGTGAGATTGGAATATTGAAGATCGATTTGTTCCACGAGTTCTTGTGAGGTCTGTGTTAACATACTAGTAAATGTTTTACATGTTTTATAGATACATATGATTAAATAATTTAAATAAAATTTTTTACTATGTGGTAAAACAATCTGATGGACTCATTGTTGTTTGATGACGGTAAGAAGCTTGAACACTGACATTTTCTATGTTCCTCTTCGATGGTTCACATACAGAAGCATTCAATAGCCTAAAAACAAGTAACAATTATTAGAAAATAAATTCAACAAACTGAAAAATTAATTACACTTATTGGTTCGACGTATCACTCTTGGTGGTTCTATGTTACGTCTCTGCATCTTTTATTATCTTCGCCGGACGGTTATAGGCAGAGAAACCAAACCAAAACTGAGCTGTGTTTATAAACAAGTAATAAAATTGAATACAGATATTTGAAGTAGAATTAATTTAAAAATTTAATATTGATGGATATTAAATTTAATAAAAATATAGAGTATATTCTCTGGTATATACATATATCAGTGGCTCACGCCCGCTCAGTGCTGCCCCCGTAATCAAATTTTTATCCTGGATCAGAACCTACATCATCTTTAAGTAAGATCAGAACCTACATTATCTTTAACCTGGATCAGAACCTACATCATCTTCAGCCTAGATCAGAACCTACATCATCTGTAGTCCGGATCAGAATCTACATCTTGCAAAAACAGCACTGTTTGAAACTCGTCCGAGGATTGGCAGCGAGATTGGTACCTCGACCAATCGGTTCTCGTGCTATTATCAGACAGATTCGAAAGACTTTATCTATAGTTGTCGCGTGAGTGTACAATCTCATGCGATACGTACAGAAATCCCTGCACCTGTTCCAGTCCGGCTCAGAGTGAAAAGAGATAAACAATATATTTCTCGAGACTAGGGTTCTTGCAAACAATGCGCTTACCTAAATTAGTGGAATCATCTGCGGGGCTGGAGCGGCTACGAGAAATTTCTTATCAGACTGTATAGCGCGACGTACGCCTGCAAGTAAGGCATAGTGTGCTATGTCAGCCTAAGAGCTCTCCTTCTCGAGAGAGAAACGAATTGAAGTCGTATTGACCGAGTAACTGTCGTTTGTTGAAAAATCGTCGGGAACCCGCACGAGTCGCTCAGTATTGTCACGTCAACGTGCGTCGAGTGTTGATTCGTATTTCTGCCAAAGAATTACATAATGTACGTGCATGAGTCACAGGGTGTATAGGAGGGACGTGTAAACGTCAAAATCGTGTTGCCTACGATTTTCTTGTATTCTAGGTACGGTAGACAAATACTGACTCGCCCGGTCGCCCGTTTCATCTTAATCGGATCTCTCACGAACATCGATAAAAGAAAATTGCATTGGTAATGGACACTCCGTCCTGCAGAATAAGATCGCCGTTCACTATTCCGTTCAATGTCGGTCGTGCAATGTGCTGCCATTAGAATTTTTGCTGCGAGTATGTTTCCTCGCGTTAGAATTTCCAGAAATCATTCAAGACATTCCGGACCGAAGTAAAACATATCGATGCCCTTTATCGCATCGAACGATCGGATAAATACCACGATAATAATTACGTTCGACGGTATTGTTCGAGATTCTTACAACTCACGATTATTGAAACAATGACAGTTGGTGTAATAGATATCTCAAGGTTAAATGACTAATGCAATTGTGGCAATTCACGTATCAATTAGCTCTATCTTGTGCAGCGCGTTTAATCGATTTGTCGTTGGCTCGGAAGTTCTTAATTCGCCGGACTTTTTCGCCGTTTCCGAGCATGATGGTCGTCGGTTCCCGTTTTACGAATTATATTGAAAGTTACATGCTGTGTTTTTTTCGATATTCCAGCACGGATCTGTCCAGAGAATTCTGAGGAACGTTTGCAATGAACTGGAACCACTATGCTGTCTGGCGGTGAACAGGAAGGATATCACTGAGAAATGGCAATTGTCAAATTGAAAACGCTGAAGTATAGGTGCATGATTTCATAGCTGTGGGATTGTCGCCGTTGTAACGTACAATTTCGACCAGGTATTTGTACATCGAACAAAGTAGTCGTTCGTACAGCATTTATTTTGCAAGAAATGCCAGCACCACCTCCGCCTCTCCCAAGCTTGCCAGAGGCACCTATGTGTGAAAAAACAGAAGTGAGCGATGCGGATTCCCTGCCTTCTTGGGCCAAGATTACCCTTACTTCTGCGGAAGCAGAGATCGAAAAGCTAATCGCTCGAAACGAGCTGAAGGATGCAGAAGTAACGTATTTTTGTCAAGTCGAACCAATTTTGCAAGACGGGCCACAGTAAGTTGTAGTGTTTGTTTCGGCAACAAAAATTTTACTCGATCTTGTATACAAATGTAATGCTGTATTATTTATAGATGTGGTCTGGTGGCGCTTGCTATGGCATCGCAGGAATACACAAAACCAGTCTCCGTGAGCCAACTTCTAGCAGAAGCTCGTGTGAGAGGCTTCACGCAACACGGGGAAGTATACAGCGTTGATTTCATGGGCACATTGGCAGCAGAATATTTACCCGATCACAGACCAGACATTCTAGTAGATCTGCAACAATGCCCGGACACTCTGACTCATGCTTTAGCTCATGGGGCCATGGTATTGATCCCGTACGATTCAGATTTCAACCATGCTCCCTGCTTAAAAAGAGGCCATAAAGCCCACTGGGCATTACTCGTGGGTCTAATTTCATCTAGGTACAATTACATTTACATACTACTTTGGACAAGGGAATCGAAGACTGAAATAATTAATAATAAAGGGTCACAAGTAGAGCTGTGACTTATGAGACACCCGGGTACTCGGGTAAGCCACAAGATACTCGGGTAAACGAAAATTACCCGAGCACCCGGGTCTCTATCATACTCGGCAACCCAAGTACTTGGTTATCTCATGAGATATATTCAACATAGTTTTTTAAGATTAAGAATTGTTTATGTTGATTTTTCTATAATTTTCCTTTATTCTTCAACATTTCAGCTTTAACCTCGTCGAGGAATTATCGGGCTATCTCATTTCTATCTATTCATTTTTATATAAAAATTTAAAAAAAATGCTGGAGTATTTAATTCAACAGAATTTAATACGATTTTTATTTATTTTGGATCTACACATGCTATTACCAATGAAAATAGAATTTTATTTGGTACCACTTTCTTAAAATTTGTCTACAAAAATTGAAAATTGCACAAACATCCGCAGTCTGTTCATGAGATACCTGGGTATTTTTGCTCTACCCGGGTATCTCATATACTCGGGCTAGAGGTACTAGCTCTAGTCACATGGATCGATGCATTTTTAATGTTCTAAACCGATCTCTTTCATAAGGATTACTATAAGAAACGAAAGCCTTTGAACTAATTAAATTACCCGTTTTTCAGACAAGGCTATCATGTCCTAGCGCGCCATGGAAAATCCCGTCACTTAGCTTGCTGGCCGCTGCGTGATTTGATCGAAAGTAATGGGAACTTGGAAGAGGAAGGGACAGCCAGACATGCTGGAGGATACGTTATACCAAAGGGTGGAGTCGGAGGACAAAGAGGTCTGCGCGGTAGGGCACTGGCCTTACACCCATACATATAAAATCATGTACAAGAATTTGTAGGTAATTGATATCACAGTGAAAGACAGAAATTACTTTCTAATGTTACTCTGTATCCGCATTACGGTACATGGTAAATATTCAAAGCGTAACAATATGTGCACAGCTGCCGCAAAATTTGTTTATCAGATGTGATAGTTCAAGGAGGGTATACCATGTCTCAATTCGCATTATTGGTCTTCGAAATTTCTGTATTAGATAGAATAACAAGATGATACTTCATTCGTTCAGCTCTCCGACACACAACGTAAATAATAATAATATATATCATGCGTTTGACTTTACATGCACGCGAACTATTTCGTAAAACAAAACAAAAAAAATAACAACTTTCTTTTGTGTGTGTCGAGTATTAAACTCTTCCTGTGATGCAATACGTACTAAGCATGCGCGTAAATTTAGTCTGAGAAACTAGATGTACGTACACGTGCATGAACGGAACATGAAGAATAAACGAAAAAAAAGTCTATAAAAATATCTATACATTAAATAGCTATCTAAGTGTATTAGTTAGGGAGTTATCGAAATCGTAACTAGCCGGGATGAACAGATCTACATAAGTATATTTATTTAGCGGCAAGAGATCGTCAAAAAGTTTTTGGGTAATGATTGTGAATATTTTTATGTTGGCATTATATGAATAAAGTCTAAATCTATCGCAAGAGTCTCGCAAGATTGCATTTGAGGCAATAAACTTAATGTTCATGTGCTATATCAGATTGAGCGCATTGCTTTTAAGATAAACGATCGCCTAAATTCGAACGATTACTATACAATCATACACGATAACTATGCCAGACTTTTTATCAAACATTATTATATATATATAATATAGATATGTAAAAGTAAAAAATCATATAAACGGATTTTATGTCGCTATACCCACGACACATGTTATTACGATGTTTTGTTGACTATCTCGAAAGCAATGTGCTTTTTAGAAAAAAAAGGATCTTACTGTGTAGATTATATACATATAATATGCTTGTTTTACTATTTATTTACTAATATGTAAAGTATGGGCGTAGTCCTCATAATTTATATATATACATACATACATATATATATCCAAATATATATATGCACTAAATTATAAAACCTGAAGATACCTTACGACTAGCTGGTTTCTTCAGTTGTGCGGTATCTTAAGCGTTTTCTATCAAATCTGTCAGTAAAATGCATACAGCAGGTTCAAAAATGAAAGAGATGCTATAAATTTGTAGACTCCTTGAATGGTTTCGAATCGACTAAAAAAAAGGAACCATTGGGAGAAAAAAAAATAAAGTGTACCCAAGTGCCGCCAAAATGTGAGGTTCATTTATTAACAGGAGAATTGTACACTGTGCTGCTTGTCTTCACGGGCGTCTCTGAATTGATTGTCGCGGACGGGACTCGATAATATTCTGTAAACAAAACAAAAAAAAATTATTTATTTCCGCGAGACGCGTTTCCGTTCGAGATATCTACGAAGATAATCAAAAGTACCATATTTTCCTGCTCGAATCTCCGGAGCCCAAATCACGTTCATAAGGAATCGTAAAACGTCTTCCGTTACTTAGCATGGTACGGTCTCTCGTCGTAGATGAACATTCGATGAAGAAATAACTGTAACTCCGTTCATGGAAATGTCTCTAAGTTCGCTTCGTGATTAGCGTATCTCGGTTGTTCCGAAAAACGAGGAAAAGTTTCCGCTACCACAGAAGAAGTTTTTCTGTTGTGCCCAATTTGTGTATGCAATACGAACGAACATGCAATAATTCTATTGTATCACCTGTGATCTAAAGTGCAACACCAGCCGAGCGGTACATATACTG
Organism: Lasioglossum figueresi; assembly: GCA_028455805.1. Lineage (NCBI taxonomy): Eukaryota > Metazoa > Arthropoda > Insecta > Hymenoptera > Halictidae > Lasioglossum > Lasioglossum figueresi. Next base: position 6,061,144 of record CM052190.1, read on the forward strand.
TGTTACATTATAAGAGATTAATATGTGATCATTGTTAATTCTTGTTTCTTTTTGTGTACACGCATTTTACTTATTTGTTATCGGTTTTTAGCTTTAACCATGATAAATATAAAGAATGTTATAATTTATACACATGTTTGAATACGATTTATTTTATAGTAACATGTCTCTTCCGGGTCGGCCATGCGTTCACAACGACTTGACTTGATCGAATCGGCATCGTTCTTTTCCCTGATGCGTTTCGTTCAAAATGGGAATGATACAGGGACGAGTATACGAGGCGTTTGCAAATTTACTAGCCAACTTCACCGAGAAAAATATGTATACCATAAATAAGGAGCGCTCCATTTAATATATTGTAGGTAATCTTCATTTGCTGATCATTCACGAGAAGAACGCTGGCTAATAAATCCGCGAACATTCTGCAGAAAGGAAAGAAGATGTTAATATATAGGAACGCAATGGAATACTAAAAACTGCGTTACATTTATATTTCAAGCTTACAAACATCAACAACACAGTTCCATCTTTCGTTTTCGACATTTCAGCTTCTCCCGATTGTTGCTCTCCTCTAACACACACAGTTGCCATGTTTTTTTGTTTGTTTTCGTTTTGTTAACTATCTCCCAGTTATAATTAATGTCTACTTGTGTCCTGAGATGTAACGCAACGCAACAGAGATTTTCTATTCACACCTGTAAATATATCGTTAAACAGCCACCGAATCCACCGAATGATCGCCGGGACGATGATCCATGAATCCTGCGCATGGTGTTCAAGGACGAAACTATTGTACAGAGAATACTATAGTACTATTTCTACGAGACGATCTACAAACTTATATTGTCATTGTTTACGCATTGTACTCTGCGTGCGGAGAGAGAGAAATCTCTTGACAAACAACGTCGTGCTACAATTAGTATAAAACAATCATACACGTCCAGGACACAAGGCGTCTATTCTATTATAGATCAACCCTTTGCTGCTGCCTATCGCTCGCATAGTGATCGTTGGATCTTCGACGAACATGTCGTTGACATGTTAACAAACTCGAACGCATGTCTTTTAACACCGAAAGGGTTCATAACAATGATAACTTGTATCGAAACATTACGTTTAATAATATGTATCACATATAGGTATTTCGTATTTATTATATCAACAATAGGGGAGTTGAATTAAAAAAGGCTAGCTGATTCACTCATTAGAAATAATTTATTTCCAGTGTCTTCTCTCTGTCTCTCTCTCTCTTTCTCTGCTCGAACTTACGTTAATTCTTGGCCTAAATAAATTTCTTCTAATGCAAATTTCATCGTAATTTTTATTTTTAGAGACGACTAGTAAAAGGACCACGCGGTTAAATCTTTCTCGATTTAAGTATGCTAATTTCGGAATGATCATGAGCACTTTGTGAAGCCCGCTTGCAGAAATACAAGTGAATATATTAATATATATATACGGAAACCAAGACATTATATAATTAACTGTAAATTAAATTTATTGCGAGGTAACGAGGTCCATATGCATTATTATTATTAATATTATTATTAATAGTGTTGTAACATAATATCCTGTGTATAAACAACGCGCTTCATATATATCAGAATAGAACGTAACTTAAATATTGCAACATAATTCTAAACTGATAAAGAATATTTTTTTATCTATGTTATTTCTATGTCTAAATCTCAATCTTAGAATGACACTATGGGGTGAAAACTTAAAAAATCATCTATTAAACTAATAAAATATACATAACGATGTTAGAGCGTCATTGACGCTTTAAATAGTTCCTTTAACAATATTTATCATTAATATTATTTATTAAATCTTGTATTATATCCTCAGGGTGTCAATTATTCAACAATTTTGTATATTTTCCTCAACATAAACACAAATATACACTGTATTCAACGTCAACAAAAAAGAGAATTCAAACTTCATCAATTGTTGTTCCATTAAATAAAATTGTATTTGTCCAAGTTAATGGTGGAATCATTTTGCAAATTGCTAAATAAGAACTTCTTATATATCTTGCTTTATTTCTACGATTTTCTCAATATAACAAGTAGTCTAGTGTTATTTCACAACTAATATCGAGTTTAAAAAATTAATATATTTAAACACACGAAGGTTGCAGATAATCTCTAATCAAAGAGATTAGAGAGAGTCATGTGTTCTATGCTGACTAAAACGGACCCAAGCTTTCACGTGCATCAGTCTGATTAAAAAACTGAAAGACCCAGCAGCAAGCTTCGTTGTAGGTGTCAGAGGATGGACAAAGGAAAGAAAGAGATTGGCCACAGGTATGCACGGGAAGTGCACATAACCGGATGTCGTTCCAGCAGCCATATGGGTCGCATGTCGCTCCCGCCCGATGGGATCATTGACAGCCCTTTTAATTGAACTCTCTAATATTATTGATAACAAGTTTAATAATATGTACATGTACGATTAGACGCCGCCGTTTGTAAGCAGTACAATAAAGACGTCTAAAAAACCTTGCGGAAATGAAGACGCCATCTAATGATTCTTAATCGCTGTACCAAACACGCGCGTTTAATATATATATGTATGTATATATATATATTAATTACTTCTTTTAATTATTGTAAGCTTTGAGCTTGGACGTTGCCCGCCCACACGTGTGTTAAATCTTACTATACACCGACGAACAATAGCAAATTCATTAATATTATTATTATTAATATTATTTATTTTTTTCTGTTTCCTTTTTAGAATACTTCCCCTGGTAAACGTGCTGACGGCCTTCGTGTCGAGTGTTCTCGCGAGAACCATGAATCGTTGATCGTGATCGTCGAGACCCGATAGAGGATCCCGTTGGATCCGCGATACACGCTCAGCATACGATAAAAGCATACACGGTGGCCCGATAATCCTCGCGTCGGTCGAACGCGATTCAAATTGCAACAACGGTCTCATATTTTGACTAGAATCTGGAGAATTATCATTAAGTCTTAACGAGTGCGCGACTGGGAGGCGGATCACCGTGCGTCGACGACGTACACCTTATGAAACGAAAAAAAAAAACGGAAAACAAAAAACGAAACGAAAAGAACAGAAAAAGAAAAACGCGTTCCGAGGCTCGGCCGTGAGCACGTGTTACAGGCGGATCCAATTCGCTCGTGTCCTTAGGACCTCGCGGTTCTAAGAAAGAATCAATCGCGATCGTCTTACAAAGCTTATACGCAAACTCGACGACAGATAAACGTCGACGGGCTAAAACACGCTAGCGTTTTCAACTGGCGAACGGGAGGAAAGAAAAATCGGGCCGGGTTCCGGTGTCTGGACGAAAAACGGAGGGTCTCGAGGAACATTGAAACATCGTAAATTCACTTACACGCTATCGGTCAGGCTACCGTTGGAAAATCAAAAGGTAAAGGAAAAGACCAGTTCTATTTCGGATTCAATACTGAACGTTCGCGAGCCTACGAATCGTAATTATAGTCTTTTCGAACACTCTCGCGATCAGGGGAACGAAAGTGGGCCTTACGCGCGACTCGCGACAGCGTCCTCCATTTTGGAAACCGATTGGACCCCGTGCTTTCAGGATTATCGCAATTAGGCTGCGGATTTAGTCCTCTTATCGAATGAGCTACATTCTAAAATTTCGTACAATGCACGGTCTAATCGGGATCTGAAAACTTGAGGTTCTTTTTTGATCTCTGTGGAACAGTTCGACAAAAATGGGAGACGCTATCGTCGACGGTGAACGGTGACGGAGAAACAACGATACTGTGCAAAACTGCGAAGCAACGCGCGAACACTGTTTAGATGCTTCAAACTGTGGGAGCGTATAATATCTATATATACGTATAGAAATATATACATACATTGTATGGCAGGTTCGACTGCTGAAAACAATTCAGCATGCTCAACGAAAGAGGACAACGGATGTCGAGTAAACGCAAGTGCGATCGTTAGAACATATCCTCATTGACTTTCGAAGATTCTTGTCAATTGGGAATGTTACCCCCACCGTATCACTTAAATATTTTCTCATGAACCATTTTTAATCTTTCAAACTTGAGAATTTATTACATTTTATCAGGGTCGGAATTGAAACTGAAAAATTACTTTTAGTATTCATTTTGCCAGAACGCTGTAGCTCGAAACCATTTAAACTTTTAAGAAAATCGAGGCTAAAACGATAATTGAGACCACTTCACGAAGTCCGAAAGCAGCTGAACGTCAGTCTGCACTTTCCTATACCTCTTCAACCCTTACATCACGACCCACTTCCAAATTGAGGAGAAAATTCTTTTCTGTTCCAAAATTGGAACGTTTTATTTTACGTTTGTACAGATTTTCGTTTTCAACGTAAAGGTAAAATGAATGGCGAGAGTTGGTACGATCACCCTGCAACGACTATACGTTGCCATCCGTTTGTTTTAAGTCCACTATTTTTCCGGGAGTTCGCACAATTAGGGTACCGCTCTTAGCCGATAAAAATGTAAAATGTAAGACTACGTTAGCAGTTCGATACTCGTTAAGAACTAATTGCTGACTAGCAAAGAACAGGAGAAGTGGGCTATGCATATGTATGTACACAGTGAGGTGCGAAAGTATTCGTACAGGAAGCGTGAGGACAGATATTCTCTACGTCAACTACTGCAGTTTTATATTTTTATTTCGTCTCTCTTCAGCCTTAAAGATTCAATTTCTCTGAATTATTTGTTTATAGAACATCTACTCTGTTTATGTCGATCATAGGTAATTTCTATTTTCGTTTCTGAAGTTCTGAGTCATTGAAAAATACTAATTTCTGACTTAAGAAAATTTAATAAAACTTTCTTCTAATCGTTTTAATAAGTTGTAGATGGTACATTGATGTTTTCAAGGTCCTTTAATCTCTCTATTGTGTTAAAGTACAACTATCCAATTTTTGCAATAAAATTCACAGTCTAGCGACTATTAAAATTTACAAGGAGACTATAATTTTTTCATTTTCACGCTTGCACTGTTCAAATAATTTCTATCCTCTCTGCATGCGCGGGCCTGGATGTGTACAAGGAAAGACTCCACTGCTGATGTTCCTTTGGCAAAATACAATCGCCACCGTTAACGGCTCGGGCTTCGTTATTGCATTTCGTTAACAGAGTGCCGCCTCAAAGTCTTTTCTTTCCGTTTTCGGGATTCTGGGTGTGCGGGGGCAAAATTTCGGTAGGCGTTTCGCTATTTTCTCTTTTCCTCTTTTTGTCTTTTCTTTTTTCTCAATTTGGCATTAGGCAGTCAAGGCGACGGCTACGTCGCTGGAAACAGTAAAGCACTGTTCTAGAATCTTTTTTCGTTTTTCTTTTCTCCGCTGAAAGTTTCTCATCGTTGCTAGATCAAAAAGGAAGAAGTCAAAAAAGTACGATTTTGTTTTTAGTGTTCTACCCTTACGCTAACAGTACAATGTTCTTCCCCCTGTAGGGAAATCATCCTCGTTTTTCTCGCGTTTGCTCGCTCTCACTCGCTCTCGCTCTGTTCCTAAACCTACGACAACGTTAACGTTAGTTCCTATCGTTTATCATTTTTTCTCATGATATGGTTGTTAGGGTGCGAAGGCTGAAGGACAAACTAGCCGGACTGTTGCTCGCAGCACGTTGTTCATTCATTTCTTTCTGGTCTCGACAACGCGAACGATTAACCCCTTGCATTACGATTTCTTTTATGATTCCAGTGAGTAGAACTTTGCACCGTTCATAATTTTCTAGAAGAAAAAGAAAACTTATGTTTATTATATGCCTACATATTCTCCGAAGGCTATACATATATCGACAACAGAATAGAATTTTATTCTAGCTTAAAGGAAATTAATGATATACATATTTATTGAACTCTGTCCGAAATTCTCATCACGAATCTGACTCGATGTTATAGTGCAAGGGGTTAAAACAAAACGATCACGCTCTAGACTCTAGAGGTACGCGTGTCGAACTGCGGTCATCGATTCTGTCGCGTCTTTTCGCGACAAAGAAACGCGCAACATCGTCACTCTCTTACGTTTCAACCACTTCTCTCTGTCTACCTGAAAAGAGTCTTTGCTCTTCTCGCACGCATTCTAAAGGCTTAACGATAACCGCGGTCGAGTATACTCTATTGAAGTATCGGGAGTCGACTTTCTACTAGGAATAACGTATTAAATAATAAAATCTGAAAATAGAGTATTTAAACTACAGCAGCCTGGGGCTAAAAGTCTATAAAATGGAATACAAAAAATACGTCGAAATCTTAAACGAGAAAAGGAGTATAATAACTAATGAGCTATTTTCTTCGTCGTATCGATTTCTATCTCCCGAAGGCTCGCATACTGTTTTCGTCATTCTCTTTTCGACGAACCTGTGTCTCTGTGTACGCGTATGTACTTACGCGTGTTTACGTATATACGTGTGTGACTGTGTGGGTGTATTAATGTCTGTCACTATCGACGAACGTCACCGGCCATGTTCACTAAATCGTGGTTTGTGCGCTAAGAGAAATGTTTGCCTGTATCACAGACTTCTTCGATAACACATCGCTGGTTCGCGCCCCGTCTATCTCGCAGAGTCGCGTTTTAATTAAATAAATAGATAATTTAACGAAAAGAACGTCCCCTTTCTCGTCGCTTTTGCGATCTAGACAAAGATCTATCTTAGCCGTACACCCGCTAGAAAATCGCGTCCCGCTTTTGTCGATGTTTCTTTTTAAACAGTCCTTACCCAGACCGAGCAAATCTCTTTAGAAAATCACTTACGACTGTCCGAACGATAACTAACGAAATCCGTGGATTCTGATTTTACCACTAATCATTTCAGTACGATATGTTGACCGCCTCTGTTTAGAAGTAATTATTCGCGCGTTCTCATTTCACTTTTGTATAAACCGATAAACTGTTTCTCGAGAAACACAATTGCAACAACGGAGGACAAGAAAACAACGAAAATACTCGTATAGAATTGGCAGGATTTGGGATACTTGCCTGTGGTCAGCTCCACCGTCCAGTTTGTTTGTTTTTTTTTTTTCAAAGCGGAGAATCGTATCCTGAACTACGCGCGACGCTTGCTCTACTCGCTGGATTAGATTCTCTTTCTATTTTTTTAAATCTTTCTTTCGGTTTTCTTTAGTTTTAGGAATTGATGGTTATCGGGTTTGCGCGCAAGCTTAAGCTGATGAATCCTAATTGGCAATATCGATGAACACAAATAAACGGTAAAACGTGTGGCCTCTGACGGGTGCAGAGGAGGTTTACGTCGGGTTCGGAGACTGCTGTTGAGAACTGTACTCCAACAGGGCTATCGGGAACGTCTTGATGTGCGTTTGCCACTGCGCCGACAGTTGGAAGAATTTTACGCCGTACCACTCAGTACCGTCGATGCTCACTGCAAAAATAAGCACACAATATCGTTAAAAAGCTATTTGAACGATCTGTAGGTATCTCCGGATCAAACTAGACTCTGTTGATCTTTTCTTTTGATCCACTAGTTTCATCAAATCAGAAAGAACACCTTATCTTATCAACAACAAATAAAACTTGATCGTGTAGGAACTACTCAAACACCGCTATCGGGATCAATGAACTATGTTGAACGTAGAACTCACCTCTTAATGGAATGTTATGAGTTTTCGCGGAACAAATTAGTCGCGTGACGCCGTCGACCGTTTGACTCTTTGGCTCGTTTTCCTTCTCTTTTTCTTTCTTCTTGCCCAATCTCATTACTGTAAAAGTAGCAACGTTATGGGATGATATTACGTGAAAGAAAGCAAAAAGGAAGTAATCTGAAAACGTTCAAACATTCTTCATTAAGTAAATAATCGAACGTGGTGTCGCGTGTACGCACTTTTCTGTTTCTTCTCCTTGGTCGTGTAATTCATGGACAAATGGTTGCTCGGTGTTTCACCGAGCGGCGGTAGTCTTTGAACATGAAGAGCCCTGAAGGCTTGCCTCAAGGTATTCTTGCCCTTTTCACCCTGGGTCTGCTTGCTCCAATAATCCAGTTGCAATTCGACCGGTTCCCAGCCTTCCCTCATCGGTTGACCAACATTGGGACTGCTTGGGGGTGTCAACCGCCCTGGTGGAGGAATCGGTAGCCCAGGGGGTGGCAAAGATGGCGGAGAACCAGACATTGTTGCGTTGCTTTCATCCAGGTCCACTGATGCTGAAGAACTGCTGTCTGGACAGCCCACTCGCACGTCGTTTATGAACGGGATGAAGATTTGGCTGCTGTCGTCCGTCTCTCTGAACGAAGCATTAAATTGTATGTTATTAGCCCTTGTAGAGTACTTTTTAAAATGTAGATTTATATTTTAGTCTTCTTCTTAAAATCTTCTGAACTTTTAAGAGGATAGACTCTCCTTTCCAGGATTGCAAGGGTGCGAAATGCGCCTTTTCATTTCTCGATAATGCAACAATGGGGGTTTTCAGTAGTCGAAAGCGCTAGATAAAATATCAATCTAGGCCGCAAACGCCCTGTAAAACCCTATTTTTACGTTTACGAGGCGTAATCTGCATTATTCAGAAGCATAAAGCTGCGGTGTATAAAATCTAAGCTATTTTCATAAAGCTGCGACAGTTACATGCTGCCGAATAATGCAAATTACACCTCGTAAACGTAAAGATAGAACTTTCGAGAGCGACTGCGGCCTAGATTGATCTTTTATCTAGCGCCTTGCAATCCTAGAAACGAGTCTACCCCCTTAAGGTCGTGATAAATGGTGGAAAGGGTCGATTACCTGTAGGTAACCATGGCTTCAGCGATTGGCATCAGCAAGGTCGTCCCAGAGACAGCCAAATACTCCGACACCCTAACCGCGCACTCGCTCGCACCCCCGCCCTCCCTGTCGAGCAGCTCCTTCCATTCTTCGCCGAAAAGCATCGAGTACTTCCCGTCTATCGAGCTGAGATACTTCGACAACGTGTTCGAACCCAAGGGCACGACCAAGAACTTGAGATAATTCTGCCAATCCGGCGGCCGAAAGCTCAGCAAATCCACGTAATGGCGAAGCACAGCGTTCACGAAACCGTCTCCGCCGGCGATCACCACTTTGATCGGAGCTGGCGGCTTCGCAGAGCTATTGCAACTGGAAAAAATAATATTTTAATTAGTTTCTGAAACGTATCGCATCAATTGTAATGTGGCTACGCTTTTTATCGATTTTTTCCAGCCCCGTTATGCACGGACACAAGAATTCTCAGAGATTTCGTTAGAAGGAACAATAGTTACAATTTTTGTATTCGCGTGACCAAGCAAGTGAACGTGGCACGAATGTCTGCTGGAGAAGCTGTGGTTAGAACTCGGTGGTTCCTTTCTTGAAGCCTCGCGGCAAGCAGAGCTCCACCTGGATCCGCTAACGAGACCATTGACACCGCGTCTGGCAGGCTGTCATCGGGTAAAAAGCGGCTTAATTGTTCCACCAACGCCTTCCTTGGCTGGAACAGTGGACAAATTTATCAATATTGGCTAGAGTATCGCTTAACGAAGACAATCTAGTAACGCGCGGTTTCACGAAATAATTAAAAATACGAAACTGAAAGGACAAAGAACGTTTTCATAGAAAATCACGCACAGTTGTGAGATGATAGTCTATAAATTAGAAAGAATCGTTTCACAAGAAACTGTAGACAGTGCTCCATAGTTGTTTGACATACTCTTCCCACTATTTACTCCACTACCCCTTTCTCACTCCAACTGCACATCAGATAAACACACGAAGAAAATCAATCTACGAGGGAAAACAAAAATTCTTTGGACAGTAAATTGAGAAATACATGGATCAACGTTTTCAGTGATAAATTATAAACTGTTTGTGAAAACAGAGGGATTCTTCTAGGTTGCACGTCATCTACCTGGTAATTTATCACTGAAAGGTTCGCTCAGCTAAACACACAAAGAGAATTGATCTACTGAGGAAAACGAAAATTCTTCGGACAATAAAGTGAGAAATGCAAAGACTATAATATTCGTTGATAAATTGAGAACTTTCTGAGCAACTGATATGGTAATTTACCAAAGACCTACTTACCCTGCATTATACTTATAGAAAGGACACAATTCGATTTCGAATTAAAAGGAACAAGTGTCCAACGTGTCGAACTCGATGTTCTACGTGGTCGGGACATAAAAATATACGAGTGCGCGTGTGTCAAATAACCGTGGAACACCATAGCCTTTTTCCCCGGATAAACAGGTGCATCTCGACGGAGGACGCACGCGATAGAATATTTTCTGCGATTTACGTGTATGCGTGTTCGTGGGTGTGAATTGAGTATTCTACCTCGGAGCTATTCAAGTCGGCGGGCGGCTTCAAGTCTACGCTGAGGCTGTGCTTTTTAGACTTATTGCTACCCGGTGTGCCTCTATCGCGGGCAAAAAGTCTGGTCCTTTTGTCAGAGCCCTCGTTTTTATTGTGCTGCTCGGACTTGGGTGGAGAGCCCGGCACGTAATTCGGGGGATCGTTCGCCTCGTGATCCGTCCAATTTTCGGGATGCGAATCACTGTCCGCTCTTCGGGAGCTATCATCGCTTTGCCTATCCACGCCTCGCTCTGCAATAAAATTTCATTACTCTTCGGTGCAGTGCGCCGACCATCGGTGGGTTTCGCGCGCCGCAAGCTCGAGACCAACTCCCTTCAACTTCCTTCAATTTCCTTTCAACCCCCTTCAGCTCCCATCAATTCCCTTTCAACCCACTTCAATTTCCGTCAATTCCTTTTCAACCCCCTTCAACTTCGATTAGTTCCCTTTGAACCCCCTTCAATTTCCATTAATTCCCTTTCAAGCCCCTTCAACTTCCATGAATTCCCTTTCAAACCCATTCGACTTCCATTAATTCCCTTTCGACCCCCTTCAACTTCCATTAATTCCCTTCCAACCCCCTTCATTTCTCTTTCAACCTCCGTCGACTTCCTTGGATCACCTTTCAACCGCCTTCAATTTTTTTTTACCTCCGTCAACTTCCTTCGATTCCATTTCAACCCCCTGTTACCCCCCTTCAAACCTCGATTCCCAAATCTCGAGTCTTTCTTTATTTTGAGATTTTACAAATTCAAATGGCTCTGCAGACTCGAACAAATCTTTTTCTACATTCGTTTCACCGTGATCTTTCAAAGGAGAATTTCCCCTTCGGAATAATCCCTCAGAAGTTGATCTGCGATTTTTTGTTGCGGTTTTGTTTTAATTTAAGTATTGTGGGTCACAATGTTTTTGAATTCGATAATATGTATTGAACTTGAGAAGATAGGCGTGAGCAGAGTAGAATAAAATTATGAAACAGGATCGGACTTTTTTAGTTGGTTAAATGGTGACTTTCTTTTTAGCATGAATGTCTAAGGTTAGTGACGGAAGTAGTATAGTGCAGACTTCATACATTTAGAATGAATATTACTATACAAACCACCATTCGTGATAACGATATAAGAAACATAGCTGATTTCACAGATTATTTCGACATGAACTTATGCACAAACATATAATATAAAATTGTACAGTTTTTTTTAAGAGACATGCATAAAACTGTTGTAATTAGTGATTTTCCCCAACTAAAGTAACTGTAACGACAATAACACATAGAGACATCAAAGATCATGAAAATATTATTTATTTAAAGAAAAATTATATCTAAACAAGTACGAGATATTTATAAAGAAATTCTTACCTAATTCGTATGACTACTAATGCTAAACTCGACTACATTTTATTGGAACAAGTTATCTTTATCCTATAATTTAATGTTATTACCTTCTGTACAAAATCTTATCCGATATAAAACATTCAACAACGATTTCTTTCTTTAAACTGCTTTTGCACTAGTGGGAGTCTAATTCACGCTAATTTATATACAAGCTAATCATTCTTCGATCGAATCGCTCCACAGAATTCTCAACAGTTTATTCGCTAAAGGTGGTCTCGAGCTTGCAGTTAGCAACGCGGATGACAACGTGTCAGCCTGTTTCCCGGAGGAATCGTAGGATGTCAAATCAGATCATAGTTTCCCAACATTTAGGCTCATTGTCCCATTTTCTAAATTACTGTCCTACCTTGGAAAAATATATTTACTATTCCAATTTTTTAATCTCAATCATCATCTATCCTTCATTTCCTCAAAATCGATCGAAAATTCGTTTAATAAATTCTACTCTTTATGGAAAAGTTGTTCCTCACAGAACGATGCTCAGAAGTGGACTCACAGAACGATGCACAGAAAATCTGCTTTCCAAGAGAAAGAGAAAATAAAGAAAATAGAATAAGAATTTCAATGCATTCTAGATCTGTCGAGTGCCTCCGTCGGGAAATTAGGATCGCCACTAAAGTTCGATTGTTACTAAAACACAGCACACTCAGGTGTCTCACGGTTAGTCCCGGGCCACACGGAATGCAGAATGTGAACTTACTAAATCACAACCAGGGTCAAACCGCGTTAGACAACATTCGTGTACGACGCAGCCGGTTTTCAACGTGGAAATAATCTACGATCGCATGATCAAACACGTTTCGCCGACTCGAAAAACGATCGAATTGTCGCATTCGGACGGCGTAGCACGGAAACGATGTGTTAGTTCTAAAATTAGATACACAGTAATTGACAGTAATAAAGAGAGATATATATATATGTATAATATATGTACGTACGAGCAGATAGATAGAGACGGAAACAGAGAGAAGGCCAGCGGACAGGATTTCGAGTACGATTTTTCAAACAAAACGCTACATACAGAGAAGCTGCAGAATAGACATATTACACACACATACACGCACACACACAGACACAGACATACAGAATATAGTGTCCTGCAGTTGCTTCGGGATTCGATGAACAACAGCGAAAGAGCATCTAGAGCTACCGGAAAACTGTTGTCTTGACGGACAGGATGGAGCGAGAGTTTCCGTTCGTTGTAGAAGCAATGACAAAAAAAATGACTACAAGAGATCAGATGCCAAAGAAACATTTATTTTCCTCTCTTTCTCTCTCACTGCAGCGGTTACATTCGTTGTGTGCAGTTTTACATCGTTTACAACTACTGCCGGTTGCTGTCTGTTCGGGTGCGATGCAAGAACAACTGAAGTCTTCAAGCTTCGGAGAGAAAAGCGTGGCGTACCCTCGGACGCAGCCATTTATTTATTTATTAATCGAACAGCCGTTCATTCGTACTACTTTTGCTTCTGATGAGATCGCTGCTTTATCGTCGAGAAGTTAGAAATAGTTAAAAACGGCGTCTGAGAAAGATGAAAGAGATCAAGAAGAGTTGGAGTTTATTTTCGTAGATCGTAGGGATCCAACCTGTGCTCTTCAGAGTTAAACGTAAGTCGGAAATAGGAATCTAATTATTTACACAAGAGGGTCAATTTCGACCCGTCCGAGGGTAAGAAGCGTGGCAAATGCGATAGTATGGAATGCTTCGATTATCCTTGCATTCGGCCAACTCAAGAGTGATACTTACAAACGGACATCGACTCGTAAATTGCAAAGATCAACATTCGATCAGGCTCTACTTGCGAAACTACATTCGGACACCTAATTACCGAATTCGAACACCAAGCTTCTGCTGACTAGCAGGGGTCATTCATGCGCTGGAGTTCCTTCTCCAATCTACAAAATTGCGTACACAGACTGGATTGTATATAAATATAAATATATATCGTTTCGTTCAGGTTGCAGGTGAGCAACTAGCAGAGTATCTTGTACATACATACGTTATAAGGAAAAGAATCGGATCCCGTAAGGCGAGATCTTAACTTAATCGCGGGCAACGCGTAACAGTTGCGTTGTTCGAATGAAACTTGAACGGTTTCGATGCTGTTGGGACACACGATACAGCGCCGACATCAACTCGATAAGTATAAAATATGGAATAGTACAGGGTAAGGTAATCCACTTAACTTGGAAGCCGCGCGCGCGAAAACTAGCACGGACAAGCAACACGCCGTAACGTGTGCACTGCCGGCCATAAGTATCGGGTCGTGAACTATGTCTTTGCCTTGTTTTCGCCATGTTTCGTGCTACCACAATAAATTTACACTATGTTTTCTCGGCATCATTTTATTCTCATTCTCCTCGGCTATTATTTCCTATCGAGAGTTTGCCATTTATTTCTGATTACAATCTCTTTTTGCCGTACTTCTTGCTGCAATGATCTTTATCTGTTTAGAATCCACGATTTCATTCGAATCTTAATTTGTTTGTATCTACACGTTCAACGTCAACTATCTCCTCGCTCGCAAACTGAATATTCAAAATACTGTAAAGTCGAGATTACTGTCCAACAGCCGTATTTATGGTGGAATGTTGGTGTTCGTGATCGTATTTTTGTTACTTCAAAGGAGAGTCCGAACATAGAGAAGGACAGAATGAAATTGAAAGGAGAAGCCGAACATAGAGAAGGACAGAATGAGTGTCTCTTTCTTTCCCATACGCTGTCCTTCCTTGCGACCGAAACTTGAATCGTCGATTTAACCACTAAATACAATTGGAATTATATCGTGTTTGGTCTTATACTAATCAGAAAAATGCCAGAAATACGATAGTGAAATTTCATAAAAAAAAATAATGAAAATTAAGAAAGTTGAACATTTCGATTCATTCGAGTCAATGCGTAGTGTTTACACCGATATACCCGAGACGAGATCAATCATCGCCGCCAGTGGAATGAGTAGCCATTGGACTTAGAACCCGGTGTTTACCGAGGACAGTAATCTCGACTTTACTGTACCGAGTTTCTAAGAACGTCTTTCGAAAACTGGAGGGCAATTTAAACTAAAAATCATACTTCGCGCAAGAAGGTCCTACAATCTTTGTCCCGATTCTTTTCTGCGATCTACAGCCCGAGCAAGCAAAGACCGTCACGTGACCAAGGAACTGATTAAGAAAAGAATGAGTAGTATCATGCTAGATTTACGCAGCCATGCTCGCTTGGTGAGAAGCAAAGGTCCTTAAAACTATCCAGCTAAATTATCCTTAAATCCTGCTACAAGAAATAGGTCGTGTGTGTGTGTCGTGTGTGTATGTATGTGTATGCGTTGTTGCGTATACAGTTTTACATACCTGGAGTGGTGTGTCCGACACGATGTTTCTCTTTAGGTGGCTGACCTGCGCTCTGTTGACCTACGGCCGTCGCAGGATTGCATCCGGTTTCCTCGTTGGTTACTACTACCGAATCGTAACATGCAACAATGCAAAGCCAACCCACCAGACTTTCACTTAGTTAAAAAAGATCTGGACCTGTACGGGCTACGAATCGTTTTATCCGGATATCTTTTTACTCTTAGCCGCCTAATCGCCTTCCGGCAAGTAATAACAATGCTGACACCCTAATCAACGTTACGAGAGAGACGACCATAGGGCTCTTCCACTGGAAATGTCGATATTAAAATGCAAACTCTACCGTCGGGCCGGATTTTTCGAGGTTTCGGGCGCAAGCTGGGTCCTTTTGCAACTATCATCCCATTTGTGAAGGGGCGAAACGATGTAATTATTGCTAATAATTATTATACCTAGCCGTCGAAACGACAGATTTCTTTTTTACAATTCGAGAAGTTATACAAATATTTTATTTGTCCTGTTATTATCATAAAGAAATATACACCAGTCTCGTTAGGGCTCGGTAGTTCCACTGTTAAAAATGTGAGAGAGTCAGTGGTAGCGTGTGCATCGTTTTATAAATGTTGTGGGCTCGGTGATGTCTACCATCTTTTTGTATCCGCTGGAGAAGTACTCTACCGTGCTGGTTATGATTTCTGCCTCGCCGAAGAGTTCCCTCAAGAGGACACAGCTTTTTCGGACCGCAATTTTTCGAAGTGGACATGGCTTGCGCCCGAAATCCTCGACACTGAGAACTCTACTGGGTATCGTGGATCACGAGAAACGTTCCGGAAGTGTTGAAACGTTTCGCTGTGTACGTTGGCTGCCGTATCGAACACTCACACGTATTCCTTAAATTCTAAAATACATTTAGAACCTTCTCACTCGTTGGTGCGATGTTTCCAACGCGATTAATTTAGAACAAAATTATTGACGAGTCAAATAGAGTACAACGAATTATTAAATATTGTTAGCCATATTGAACACATACAATTAAACAACGTAAAGCTATCGATTACATGGCGAGTGCTGTTTGGGTATGATTTCTACGAGTTGTGGGATATCTATTTTGAAAAATCGAGGAGCCAATTATTTTGTCTTGACAGCAGTCATTTATGTTTCTCAGTGATTCCAACGATTCCATATATCAAATTATTGTTACAAGGTGTTTATGTGAGAATTACTGGAATTTTTCAATATTTTCAGATCGATCCTCGTAACATTTTCCTTTCGTGGAAGGGGATGGTCTTACAACAGATTACCTACTTTCGTTTTGAAATAATCGGGTAATTACGTGTTCTCCTCGAACGAGTCGTTAATCAACGAAATAGACATATAAGAGTGCGGTATATGGGTAGAACATAGCATAAGCCAGGTTACACGAGAACAAACATTACTCGTAACAAATAAATGCGAGATGACGGGGATATTCGTTAAGGATATAATTAATCTGTTTCGATCAATAATTTCGATATCGTTGAGTGACGCAATGCGATGGAATATTTTCGGTAATTATTCCTTAACGCATAGCTCCTAATTGCGAGACTTTCGTCAAACGAAATGAATCTAAAATTAAACGTATCGAAACACGAAGGATAAATTCGTTCGGATTTCCAACGATTTGTACTTGTGCTAGAACGGTTCACGTTAAAATTGTTGTGAAAATATCTTTTCTACGGAAGTTTTTCAACATCATTGTAATCTTATTAAAAATGACAGACTCGGTTCTTGAGTCAACACGCTTTAATCAGTAGAAAGTGATTTCTGTGTACCAGTTGATGTACTGATACTATCGCGTACCGCATATTACGATGATGATATTAACGACTACCAATTACGCGTGATGATACTTCATAAATCTTCATTAATCAAGCCTCGAATCGCAATTTGTAAACTACTCATGCAGGATTTTAATAATACGTTCCATAATTAAGACATTATCTTGTACGGATTTCTTCGCAAGACACTGCGTACCCTTTGAATTTTAATTACCATCATTTTCAGTTTTGCCGAATCTCCGACACAGTTGAAAAAAAATTAACGTCGAGAGCATGGTGGATGCAAAACTTCGAACAATTCACCTTTGACTTTTCACGCGTAGAAATTGATCCGCACGAGGAACCAATTTAGAATCGTTTAAAAATTTATGATTCCTAAGCGTCATCAAAATCCGAGCGAATTTATTCGTCAAACTGGTGGAGGATATCGGAAAACTGCAACAGCCATATCATGCTGCATCACCAAGACGTCAACATTATGGCCGAAATCGTGAACGAACAAAATTACGAGGACGTGCACTTTCTACAAACGTGGATCCTTCAAATCCTTCGGAGAGATTTATTCGTCCAATGGATAATAACTTTCATGTCAAAGATAGCTTATCCGACTGTGCTTCTGGCTGGGTCGAATAACATGGTGACTAAAAATTATTGGGTACCTCGTTTCTAACCATCGATACTGCTTCTCGTAATCTTCAGAAAATATTCTCGAAGATGAAAACAGTGTATTTTAGATATTTCAATAGAAACGATAATCGAAATTGGCGATACTTCAATGTAACTAACTGTATTATTCGACGAAAATCTGCAGAAACATACTGCTCGTCGATTTGAAAATGTCTTATGTGAAAAATACTAAGAATTCCCGAAACCCGATGCTTGGGACGGGATTCCGAAAATGTTCGGGTTTCTCGAGAATATTCTGGATTCCAGGGGGTACGGGTTCCCCGTAAATTTTTTCGGGATTTCCGATACTGTACGGAATACGGTTTGTCGGGAAACCTGAACGGTCTCAGGAATCCCGAAAGTTTCAGGATCCCGTCCCGGTTTCGCACACCTCTAAAAAATGCTAATAATTTTCTATGAAAATGTCTGCATTTCACAAGTTTGCCCAGCCATCGGCACTGTCCACGAATGAATTGACACGATTTTGTAGAAAGTGTAATAGTAAATTGCAACTGTACTCTTTACTCTCTAGCAAAAGCGAGTCATGATACAATACTCTGTGAATATACGTAATACACCAGCATTCCTTACCGTGTACCTATACATACAGAACAGAAGGGACATTTAGACCGGTAACACGGAGAAGGGGGCAATTGCATCGTTAATCTCTTATCACACGACGGTGACGCGTGTAACTGGTTGCAGGAAGCATTTTCCGAGATTTCCGTATCCAGATGTCACGCGTTACGAAAATTCTAGGTACGGATGTACACGGACGTTCGCGTGGATCCGTTCACTTACCGGAATGAGGAGGCGCGAGAAGGGATCGACTAGAGCTGAAGAAGGGACGCAGGGATGGCTTAGGCGTGCTGCTGACTGACATGGTGTCCAGTTCTGGACCGCTATCGGACAGGTCTTCCAGCTCGTGGAACAGATCCTCGATCTCCATGTCTCCGCCTTCGAAAACAGACCGTGTTCTCTTAAAACGTTTACCTTTTTCACTGGTGCTTCCAAAGGGATATAAAATTTAGACAATTTTTTTAAACATCCTTGCATTCGTTATTTTTACCCGAAAGTTTTTTTTATGAGACAGGTTTAGCACTGTTTCGCGTACAGAAAAAAATTTCGACAAGATCCAATTCGTCGATTTTTCAGACTGTTGCCATTTTCACAATTTTTTATACACTCCTGTATGTTTTGCTTTTGCTTGAAAATTTGGTTACAAGACGATACAGTTATCGAGTTACATACACAAAAATTTTCAATGAAATCCGTGCATTAGTATTGTTTTTGAAAATCGTCTATTCCGTCGAAATCGAACAGAAATTTAAAGTGTTCTTGACTCTTTAGAAACGTGATTGACTGTAACATGAAAAGAGAACGATCGTAAACAACAAGTGCAAAAGCCACTTCGTTACGTCGCTGTCCGAAAACATTAATTTCCACGATAAGGCGCAGGGTTTTAAACATTTCGGAAGAAGTTTTTTCCATTTGAATTTAATTTCGCCTTATCATATTCAATGGTAATTTAATGACTAATTAATTCGTGCTAGACCGACATCCGTTAACGTCGAATTTTCTAGTTATCGGAAACGGCAAACGGCGACATCCGGAGCGAACGTTAACGCGTTCAATCAATCGTCATTGAACAATCGCGGTTGCTGATTCGGCTTTAACCACTTGTAACGAGTGAAAATTGGCTTGTATTACAAATTATTTAACGTTCTCGTTGAAACGGATTTTACCTCTGATTACCTGCACATTCTAATTAACTTGAGACTAATTTACCGTGAGGTAGCTGTTGAAAATTACAAAGGAACAATGCGTTTGCCTGCCGGCACGAAAGGATGTGCTTCACATTTTGAAATGCAAATCCGTTCGCTGAATTATAAGAAGTATCGAAACGTTACGAATCACATTTATATCCGAGCTATTTACCTGAAAGTTTCTGCCCGATCTCCTCTTGATCCTGATCTAGATCCTCGGATACCCTAAACCGTCGCTTCAGAAGGGCTATGAACTTCTGCTTTAAATTCCTTTGCTGCAACAGCGACAATCGTTCTATTAAACGCTGGAAATCATAGAAATGACACTTTTTTAATGGGATTTTTGCAAAGCTCAGCGGACATTCAGCGTTACAGAGTATCTTGCTATCTAGTGTTCAAAATGTAAAAAGATTTCGTGAGACATCGAGACTGACCAAAACGGACAGTTATGGTCGAAGAACGCTGTATACACAAGACGAGGTATAACAAAGCGACTTCAAAGAGAATTCCGACTCGGCGCATAGAAATAGTAAAGTAAACGTTCAGTGAGTTTAGTAAACGGTTAAAATAAAGTTTACTCCGTCCCGGGCACGGTGTTCGAATAATTTACAGTGCTTACTGCCGCGTTTCTACGTCCGCTACAATTTTCGGGGCAACGCTAATTAGGCTTCCTCCACGGATTTTACCACGGATGTGTGTTAGGAGACTAGTCCTTTTCAAACTGTAAACTACAAACTTATTTGAAATCATGTTACAAAAGCGACGAACGTATTACACACATCGAATTCGTACGAATGATATTTATCATTTTAATTATCTTATCCCAGAATAATGTAAGTATTATCTGAAGTACAACCCACTAGTCCCTGATAGATAACGTCAAGTGTGTTTCTTGTATCCGATTGGGATAAGATAATTAAACTAATTCTTGACACTGCGTTACCGTGAATTGATCATTTTCTACAGCTCGAGAGTCGTGCAAAGAAGAAAATAAGAAAATATTCAAATTTACATGGAAAGAGTATCGTTGCAGCAGATTTATAGTTTACCTTACAAAGGAACTAGCTATTACAAAACCGACTTAAAAAATCAGGATACAACGGGACTAGTCTCCCAATCTTCGATCAGCAGCAGCATAAAACAATTTTAAGTATCCGAAGCATTGTTGAAAAGTAAATAAAAATGAGCCAGCAAATGTACAAGAGCCAGCAGTGTCCTCATTTGACAAAAATTATCAGAATGCTCGCTGACACGTTCACCCGCCGCGAAGCGGAGACACAAAAGCGTACCAAAGCGGGACGGAATAAGTAACGGAAACTTGGAGGAGGACGGTCGATGGATGTCCCAGGGAGAGAGGAGACGAGTTTCTCGATAGGAGAGATCCGCTGGACACGATGAGGATGTAACAAAGCAGAACTAATTCGTTTCACGCACCCTGGCGTTCGCCGGAATCTTCGCTCGGCTCTTCCGCCTGTGCATCTCGAGAGTCGGCTCGCTGTCGCTTCCCTCCGCCTCGCCTTCCGAGCTGAATTCCTCTTCTTCGTCGCTATATTCTGGACAAAGTCTCTCGTTCGGGTCACTCATCAGTCTTTTGTCCTGGTCGACCGGCTGCGAGCTCAACGCGACCACGCTGACTCGAGCGATGGCCACCGAGTGGCCGGCGTACTTCTCGGCCTTGTAAGACACCAGCTCCAGCTCCAGGTCCATCTGCTTCTGCAGGACCTGTGCACGCGAAGATCAATTCTCGTTAACACTGTTTTCATGGGTTGGAAATGATACAACTGTATTTTTAAATACCTTAAATAATTTCATTGTTTTGTATTTGATCTACTCATTTCTTTTTTTTATATAATAGACTCATTTGTAAGAATAACACGGCAGTGGCTAACGAAACAAAAGAACTGAAACCTGAACCTAATACATTAGCGACCACCCGATAATCCCACGATAAAAGCTACCTGAATACCAGCAAGACCAGCTGACCAGCAAGAATTTTCCTAAACCACACGTTGGTTCCAGGTATGCTGTGTTCATTATCTCGCTACCTGTACGATCTAAACCGGAATAGTGGTTTTACGGTGGCGACGCTGTTGTCATGGTTTCGGTGCCTTTAACGGTCACTTATCAAAGGGTTGAGGCTTCGCTAGGGTGGTGTACACACACACAACGAACACTCGCATACATACGGTTTCTATCGACTTACCTGAGCCATGTTGATGACTCCCTCGGCGAGAGTCTTGTAGCCAAGCATCGTGCGATTTTTATAGCGTTTCCGTCTCTGCAGCAGTATCAGCAGCTTGTTCCCGTCCCTCTTCAGGAAATGGGGATACTGAAGAGCAAACTGCAGCTCGAGCTCGGTGTCCAGCATGCCGCTGGGTGGTATAGCCATCTCGTTCGAGCGTAGCGTTCTTTTCGAGCCGTGCATCTTCACGGCGATGCTGATCGATGTTAGATCGGAGCCTAATGACCGTAGAATCACCAGCCGGGTCAGGGTCAGGGAGCACAGCCTGCAACACACGCGGACCTTTGACTTGAAATTTTCCCGTTAACGACAGATTTATTAGCTAATAGATTCGACTCGGCGATACGACCGTTGGACACGACATCGACGACTTAATTGGAAACGGTGGCATTTTGCGCATTTGTTGGCCAACCTGGTCTACGAGGATCAGCCTGGATCAAGAATGTGATCATCATCCTCGTATTTTAGCTGACACCCATTTTTCCAAATTAATTTATTCCTGTTTGCATCAGTGGTAAAATAAGTGGGTCCGATAGCAATCTTCTTTCCCTTCTGGTTTCTAAAAATGAATTGTGTGCACGCATTTGTTCGTCGACCTGAGTCAAGAATTTAATCATCAAGAAGGTTTTCAATCAACATCTTCACGACGATAAAGACATTTCCCGGGAACAAATTTGAAGGATACAGACTGATTATACCTCTCAGCGTTAAAGGCTTTTTGCACGATCAAATTTGAAGGATACAGACGGGTCTAATCGTCTCGGAATATCTTGTACACACATCACGGGCAGAGGCGAATCTATATTTCATACGGCACGGCATCGCAGTGACGTCTTTAAACGAACATGATTGTTATCGCTGTCTACGGACTACCTGATCGATACCACAGTACCACCGTTTTTGCTTTGAGCTTCAATTCAACCTCGTTTCTGAACCCGAGCGTCCCCGATTCCCCCTCTCACTCTCTCTCTCTCTTTCTCTCTCTCTGTCTGAAAAGTCTGCAGCTTTTGCAATTTCGATGAGTCTTTTTCAGCATTCATTTTCCTGTACAAAGTACACACTCCACCTCAATCCGCCGGATCTTTAATTAACGATCACCGGCAAAAACATCGCCAATATCCTCGAAAGTTTTTTTTCAAAACGTTATGGCTCCGTTTATCTCGCACGAAATTCCATCAGGCGAATCGGCGAATGAAATCTCACGATTTACGGGAAACGATTTGACGTTTGATAGACGCATTCACTTTGCCAAATACGTTCTCATTTCGTAGAAAAATTATCCGTTACGCATTTATCTTGCAAAATTTTTGGCGAGTCGATGTATTCGGTAGTTGACATTAAGTAACAGATAAAGTACAAAAATTGTTGAGTAACACCTTGTAAATCAGCATTCCTTTGTTTTGTTTTTTTTTTTAATTCAGTTTTAATTCGCGGCGGTCGCGTCAACAGAGTGCGGCAGAAAATTCCATTTAATTTCGATTCCTTTGAGTTTGCCGGCGAGAATGCAAACTCGTGCAAACTCCCACAGCAATCGGTACACGCTCAAACTGGAGCACACCGTGGACAACGCCAGGTAATTGAACCGATGCGTGAATAAAAGACGAGTGTCTATTTAAGCGGCGCAACGTGTTTCTTTCCACACTGTGGAAAGGCTGTGTGTTTGTGTGTGTACGGTGGTTCTCGGAAACGGTGACGTATCAGCACGAACGCACTGAATTCACCCTCTTTTGTCGTGCGCTGTCATCCATTATGCAATGTACTTCCTTTGCCCCGACGTCGCTGGTAAGTTTGTATTATTAGTCCGAATCGATCTTTCTTTTCCAAAGCGAGGGGGCTCATTGTGACCAATCGCAAACGAGTTCGGAACGAATCCGGAACTTGAACCGAGGACAATGCGTGCTTGGACCAGGATTGAAATATGAGGAAATATTTCATCTTTGAGATCAGAGTCCACTATGTGATTATTCAACGTTGATTCTTGGCAAATTGATAAATACAAGTCAATTTGAGTAGGCCGAAGTACTAAGTGATTCTTCAATGTCGATTCTTGGCAAATTGGTAAATTTAGATTAGGTTACTTGATGGTATTTGCGAGGGGAGGCGATGGGGAATTATCTAAATTTTCGAGTGATTATATCAGCACGCGTTAAACGATTATTAGTTTAAGGTTGCACAGGGTTGCGACAGCCCCAAGTCCACTTAAATGTTAATAGAGGACTTCTGTATATAGAATCTAAAATTTCGGAGGGTAGAGGGTAACTCTAGCCTCTACAGTGACTCAGAGTACACAGGGTACGAGCTTCAACCCTTAATAAGTTAGGCTTCACCCAGGGACCTATGGTTTACCGAATGGTGAAGATAATTGTTCAGCTAATTCGATTAACACTCGACTCGATACAGGAATAATTTCAAAAGAAATTACTACGTTATTTTACTGGGCGCCTTAGAATTTCTAAAAATATTTTTCTCACCCTCGAGGGTTGTTTCCACCACTCCATTTCAACATGTGTAAGATATAATTTGCAGTGACTGTTCCCTATCAAAGTTTCATGAAATGTGTCACAGTGCAAGGCCCAAGAGGGTTGCCTTTCTGGAAAATCGATCGGAGCCTGCATTTCAACCAGAGGTTTATGACACGGCAATTACAGCACTGCCCGTTTAATAAACGCAGGCTCCTTCCCGACGTGTCTGTTATCCGGGGAGCAAGGTGTCCTGGGAGTCGGCAGCTGTGTTATCTTCCCTTGGTTCGCTCGTTTCTCGAGTGCAACGAAGACGCGAGTCGGAGCGACGTAGAGAGAATGGTTCGAACACGGTTCTACCAATTCGTGGAAGATAACTACGCGTTTTATCAAAATTTGTCGTTCCAAAGTTGCTGACCTTATCTTCAAACAAAGTCGACTAATCCTGACAAATCTGTGATTCACAGAAATCCACGAAAGAATCGAATTTAGCTAATGTAACGATCTAATTTGGCTAGTGGATTACATCGCGCAGTTCAATAAATAATTCAAATTATGATTTCGAAATTAATGTGTCAAGAGTATCGCTCGATCACTGTCTCGACAGAACAGAAATCGTAATCTTTCCGACAAGACATCTTTATACGAAGTCGAGTGTTTATTTGTACGGAATATGTGAACATAGATTACGAAACTGCGATCGAGGAATAAATTTTTGCTGGCCGATGTGCGCAGTTGAGTTGAGACTGATTCAGCAAGGCCTATTATTGATCTTCAAGAATCAGCACATCCAATAATAGTCACTCTTGGAGACTTACCGATTAAAGGGACTTGGCTTGTCAAGAGTACGCAGTCGTGAACAGCGCATTTTTGCGCACCGTTTAACAAAAGCCGGTCGCGCGACACCGCCGGGCGAAATGAACAGATCCCATGACAGAAACCACCACTCGGGAGCAGGAATCGATCTCCAAGGATCGATTTCAGGCGCATCGTGGTGTGCATCGTCGCGAAGAAGTCAACTGTAAAATGCGTCCGCGGTATCGACCAGCTCTCTTTCTCTCTCGGCGAGCGTATTCACGAGCGATGTGTCGCATGAATCACCGAACGCCGTCACAACTGATGAATGAGTTCCACGTCAAGTACCCAGGTGAAGCCTCCCCCGCTCCTTGACCCCGAGCCCCCACCCCCCGCACTCTTCAACACCGGCGTGGCACGTGATTCGCGTACGCATCTTGACCTCGCTGCACCCCTCTGCGACGTCGTCGAGGTAATCTTCGGATTAACTGCACCGTTTTTTTTCTCTCCTGGTCTCGCTTTCGTACCCGCCCCGCGACCTTTTGCCCCTGCTGCGCCAATTCGTCTTCCTTTCTCTGCGCGTACCCGTGTATTTAATATCACATGGATGAAGATCCGGATTCTTTAGTCTCCGGACCATGCAGCTTCCAACTCTCGCCGTACGGCAGTTACCGTCGATACTCTTTTACTCGCTGTTACGTTTGTCCACTGATCAGCATAAAGAGCAGAGCCGGATTAAGCCCACTAGCAGAAGTAGCAAATGCTACGGGCCCCGCGCTTGCAGCAGAAAAAGCACTGGCTACTATTAACAGATACTTCTGCTAAGAAAAAGGTCCTTCATTGTGTTTTGTTTTATTATCATGCAAAACCTAGGGCCCATAGGTAACATTTGCTACGGGCCCCGCGCTAGCTTAATCCGGCCCTGATAAAGAGGGTGTCAACACTTCCTCGGTACAGATTCTGTTTCTAAAGGTACAAGCACGTTACGCCACGCGAAATCACGCGCTATCATGTAACAAACAGAGGAAATGATTAGAGGCGTGTGGGTCGTATAATCGTATCGGTTACACGAATATTCGGCAAGCCCGATACCTTTCGGATTATACAGTGTAGCCCGATAATGTTGCCGCATTAAGACTTGCCTCCCACTTTACCCTTTCCCTTCTACGACGCTATTCAGCCACGCCTTCGTCATGTGACGCGTTTCGTGCCTGTCGTGCATTTGTCACAATGTCACGTGACTAATTCGCTACTGGCAGAGTACCGGCAGAGTACCGGCAGAGTACCGGCAGAGTACCGGCAGAGTAACGTCAGGTAACCGCATTCCCCTCAATCTTCGATTATAAATCGATTGTACAACTTGTAATAAATTGTAACCAAGATTGTAACAAACTGTGGTGCAATAGACCATCTACAATTTTTTTGGCTACAACTTGTATAATAATACACACTTTTTGCAACGAGAAATGCTGTTTAAATTTTCGCAGTTTGGCAACGACAAACGACGAACGTCGCACGCGAAGAGAGTAATTTCTGCGCTACGGCAGTTCGATCGCCACGTCAGTGACCGATGCCCGACACTAAATTTTCTGTTCGGCGAGCGTCGGCTACCGATGACCTATGGTACCGAATGTATCAAGTGGCAATTGATTGCGTAGCGCAAATGAAAGGGCGAGCAAAATTAGCTGAACGCTTATCGCGCCGACACGCTCGCTGTCGGCGCTCGATCTGTCAATGGCGCCGTGGGGATCATCGGCGACCGACAGCAATAAAATTAATTACCGCTGTTGACTCGACGGGACAACAATACTCGCAACTTTCCCGACACTGTTAATTATGCGACGCAGAGCTACGACGTTCTGAAGACAAAGTCGGAATTTTTACCCGAAGCGATGTATTAAACACTGTGCAGACGGGTCGTTCTACTTTCTTCACCCTATCGATATCAAACATCCAAGTGTACAGAAAATTTTTCCTATCTTGTCTCTGCTCTGGATATTCGCTTAACGTTCGAACAATGTTTTTCCATCGTGAATTCCCCTCGGAGAAACGTAAAATAAATCAATCTTTCTTCAGCACCAATCGTTTCTCTCGTATTTCTGGTTTGTTTTGTAATTTTATGGCGAAATAATTGTAACGAGAAATGGAAAGCATCTTCGTTCGTTCTTAAATAATTCTTGAAATCTGTCGGTTCGTTGGTACGTAGTTCTTGTAATAAGTTCATGTTAACACATTACCGACCGGTGATTATTGCATAATTTTGAAAAATCTGTGGTACATGGCTAAACACTTCTTAATGGGACCTTCAATGGCAACAGCAATTTTCATTGTGAACCAACAAGTCACCCTCAAGAACGTCATCAAATTGTTTTATTTAAGATTGCAATGTAAAAGAAAATTTCTGTGCTTTCTTTTGGTACAGCACAATTATTGGAAATCCTATTAATAGGCTTCCGGTGGGTAAAGTGTTAAAATATACCGTTTACGTAACGATTTTATTCTTTTCTGCGCTTTTTCTTTGGTTTTTTTAAATAGTTATATTACCGCAAGTGCGGCTGGTTTCCTTTTTCATACGTTCCATCGCGAAAATGTACTGCAATACGATTTCATACGATGTGACACAAGTGAATACGACTTGTATTTTAAACTGTACGTGAACCTTGGTCGCAAGACGAATCGTGTTGTCTGTGGGTCGTTTAACTTTTCGATGTCAGAGTAGTTTCGTGGAGGATATTCGTTAACGATTTTCGTGTCCTATCTTTTCTATCGGTCGGTCGTGGCGATCGACGAACTATGGAAACGTAAGACGCAGGGTCAACGATAAGCTTATCGGGCCGTTTCGTGCGCAAGAGGGAAAATATCGAGAGAGAGAGAAAGAGAAAAACCTTCCAGGGCTGTCTTTCGTTCTCGATTCCGCTCTGAAGGAGTATCTTCGTTATCGTGGATATGAAAACTTCAGCTTCCATGACTCACGGTTCTCCTCTCCCTAGATTCGTATCGCGAAAACCCAGTTCCAAACTCAATTTTCTGTTTACTCTGCGCCTTTATGTCGCTCGCAGTCTCGCCCGGGCACACGGTCACGTGTTCCAATTAAACCAAATATTAAGCTATTTCGCTTCGCAAATTGTTGCCGTTTAATTCCCGAGTCCGCTGGATTCGACAGCTGACAAATTTACCGAAGAGGAAGTTCTCGCGGCGAAGTGGCTCGGAATATTTTACTTTCGTTCCAATTACTCGGGGAAAGATTAACCCCTTGGCATCCCCAAAAATAGGTACAGAAAGATTTTCCATGCTAATACCTAAAAATGTAAAAAATTTAATGAACGATATTGACTATTCGGACCACTCTACCCATCGTTTTAGAGTATAAAACGGTGAAAACATTTAAGCAGTTTAAAAATCCTGTTGCATCATTTTCATTCCGCTAAAATGACGAAGGAGGGATGCTAATGCAGTTCAGCACGCCTAGAATAACCGGAATAAAAACAGCGAAATCGTTTGCGACAAAAACAGTAATGGAACACACGAAGATCCGCTAACGACGATAATTAAGTTCACGGTGCTCCGGAATATGAAAGTGCAAATTCGTGGAAGCGTTCGGCTTAATAAACGGCATTAATTATGTAAGTTCGCGTTCATTTCATTAAAACGTCATGCCCGAGCGCGTCCAATCAGCGTAACTCGATGACGCAGAAAGGTGTAACGAGTTCGCCGGCGTTGATTGGTGTTAAAACAATAATCCAGGTGCTCGTATAAACAGCGATTGGCCGTTAAACTAAACGCGACATAACAACGCGCGATTGCAACGTTCTTTCCCGATCGAGGGTCGACCGATTGTTTGATCGGCGGCCGTCGGTGTCCGATAACGTATCCGCGACACATAGTCAACGACACACCGGGGTAATTCCCACCGAAATCCGCCAAATATATCGGCCATTTGCATAATACGTCGCGGCAGCAGCAGCGACGGCGGTCGCCAAAGTGGCCGGAGCCGTAATAACAGGTTTCGCGGTTAGGCCTAGTCCTCGTCAATTATGCAAGTACTTATGCCACCCGCAATAATCGTCGCATCACCGTGGCAAGCTGCCTAATCACAGCCACACGCGCGCGCACGCCTGTGACAAACCTCTCCGAAACGATTAAATAGTTAATAAAACACCGGCCCGGGACCCGCGCAAAAACCTTGGATCTTTGTCCATTCGTTATCTCCGGGGAGCGAATGGGATGATAGGTGGACGAGATACGCGAGCGACGCAATCTATCCATTGTGACACAGTCCGGGCGTGAGAGACTCGTTTTTTCCCAGAATGCTTTTATTAGTTAGTCGGAAAATTGCGAGCGCGACAGGATGCATTTTTATTGCGCGCGATCGGAGATTTCGGGTTCCGCAATCGTTTGCGGCGTGCACATTTTTATTGTGGTTCCGCTCTGAAGCATCTTTATCGTATCTCGTTTCTAAACCAGTTTTGTTTCATCTAGTTTTTAACCATTTATATATTTCTTTGTTTCTGAAGCACTTTTATGCAATCCCGTTTCTCTAGAGCATTTTTATTTTATCTGGTTTTCAAAGGATTTTTACCTACATTTCATTCTTTTTAAAGTATTTTTGCCGAGAGCCACGCCACGGCGATTAAAAATAACGAGAGCCGATTAAGATTAGAAAGTTCTTAGTGTTCTTCCTCGCGACAAGAACGAACGGCGTGGAAATTAAAAAACCGGAGTTTTAATTAGCAAACAGCGAAATTTTGGGAAGGGTCGTTGCGAAATCGTTGTGTACAGAGTCTCTGCCGGCGTGATTCAAGGGCGACTGTACGATGGCATTCTCCGGGTGCCGATCCTCTGCCAAAATGCTATCTAAAAGGAACTCGAATAATGACAAAGCCCAGCGCCTGTGTGTCGCCGGCTTCTACTAGCAGAAATAAACCAAACGATAGTATTAACTTGCGCAACACGTTAATTTAACTTTCAGCAAGTTAGCAGCTCTCTGCTACGTGCCCCGAAGGAAATTTTTCTTGCCTTGTCTTGATTGGCGAAGACATTGTCCCTCGAGCGTGGAGGATCTTTTCCAATTAAACACGGTGAATCATGCGATCCGAATGATTCGTATCTTCACCGGCGTTGATAGTGGGAGCGATTTATGGCTGGGGTCTCTGACAGCGTTTTCCTGAAACGACTGCGGATCTTGATGGGAATAGAAATGTGTCTTTCCTCCTTCAACAATTTTAATAAATTGGTAATCATTTTTTGCGCGAAATGAGTCGCTGAATTAACATATTGCCAATCACCGGTCGATCCATTCGCTCGGGATTCTCTTCGGAATTTATTTTCAATGACAAGTCAGTCAGTCAAAAGAAGATGTACGTTTCTTTCTTACGATGTACGGATTGCAAAAAAGCTGCAAATTGTAGTTGAACGTAAATCTAATTAGCACCGAGCGCCGCGAAGAAAATGATCCGGTGACGGACGACGAGATGGAAATTTGCATTTCAACGAGTCCCTCACGGGTTTTAATTTCTCGACGAACTTGTCACCGTTTCCGCGGTAGCGTGATCGTACATAAATCTGAATTAGTTTAGCATGAATTAGTCTAGCTTTCGTTTAGCAATAAATAGTATCGTGCGTGAAGATTGTCAGAGCATATGTTAAACAAGTAAAAACCACATAAAAGCTATTTTTGCAAAGTCCTCAAGTATGTAAATGTCTAATCACCAGGATGCATAAGATACTTAAATACTTCTAGCTCGTAGCAGAACTAAATCTAGTAGCTCTTCTTGTCAACATTATTTGAAATTCAATTCCTGCAAACGCGACTAAAAATAGCAAGTAAATATTAGCAAGAAATAGTTCCGCGAACGGAGATTGCTTAAATTAACCCATTACTATTCTCTGCCTGTTAACAGTATAATTTCTGCATCGTGTATCAGATGTTGCTAGCCCTCTATTAAATGATTCGTCGAATAATTATATTCGATAATCACACACAAGTTGTCTATAATCACGGTGTATTTGCTCCGTGCAGTAAATAACGCGCATGGAACTGGTTTCACGCGAACTTCCGTTACATCGACTTCCACAGTTGCAATTTTCAATGCAAACCGACGGGTCGCCTGTAATTCGCGTTCGAGCTTCAAATTAACATTCGCAGGAACGCGGTTTGTATTTTCGCGGCGTGCAATACTAACGAATTCCTTTTCCATTAATCTCGCAATTACTCGATGAACAGGATGAAAAACTTTTGCGTGGCGACGGCAAATGTACAGTTCTTTCGAGCAATATTTAATCCGATACACTGGATCTAAACTGGTATTAAACATTAAAGCGTTCCGCAGCTACGAATTGATTAATTGAAACCCTTTTGGCCCGGGGAAATTAATAACGTTAAAATTAATTTCCTGGTCAAACAATTTCATTCGGTTAATATTAATTTAATATTAAACAGCTCGTCGTCTCTATTTCTGTACATACTTTTCTTTTTCTTTTCAGTAATGGGAAATCTTCTGAGAGAAGCTGTTCCCGGAAAAGTAAATTCGTAACTTTCGAAACATTTTTGGAAGAATCTTAAATGGTAGAAGCATCTTATTTCCAAGACACGCACAAGTAGAACGTCAGGTGACGTAAACATTGGCATCGCGGATGCGTCTTCCGCTGTCCTCAGCAATAGTAATCGCGGTTGCTACACACACGCGCAGAGAGCCAGTGTGTGTGTGCGTTCGCAGAGCGAATCTGCACAATGCATGTCGATCGGAAACACGCGAGACGCAGTACCCGAGCAAATGCACCTGTGCATCTCGAGGATTCGCGACGACGACGACGGTGTGTGCCACATCCATTGTGCGGGCTCGTAAACAATGGCAGCGTGCGCTCTACTCGGCGTAAAGGACACAAAAATAGCACAGGCCGCTGTTGGCTTCTGCCAATTTCTTTGTAGAACCAGCGAGATTTATCGCGACCGTCGGCAGAACGATTTTTAGCGTGTGCACGATAAGACAACGCGAAGCCTCGTCATTCATGAACCAAGCGACAGCGGCGAATGATCAACTGCTTTGGTCACTCGTTTTTCAAAATGCGATAAACGAGGTAAGACTGCGAAGATCGACAAGATTGGGAAGATCGACAAGATTGGGAAGATCGACGCGACATTGTAGAGCGATAAAAATCCATACAAAAGAATGGAGAAAAAACAATAACATTATTTTACTTCCCTCGTTTTTTAAATCGCTAAACTTGACATTAACTTTTCAATTAATTTGTTGTATTGATTTTCAGTTTGTTAATGTCATCATGGTACGTAAAAATGTTTGATTTCAAGAAATTGAGACAATTATATTTTGAGAATTAAATTGAGCCTATAGATATATGTACAGAAATGAATACGGTTCCAGGGACCACACACAGTGTATATGTATAGTGTTTCAGATCCCATATCTACGGGTCCGTTACATTGTAACTCGCGGTGTCTTTAGATATCGAATCAAAGACAGAGCCGCGTTTCTTTTAGTCCGCTGACGTGATCCCTTTCGGACGTTTTTCTTTAAACGTATCAACGAGCTGCCGAACTCTGTTCAGTCACAGCCTAGCCTTAGTAGGGAGAACATCTAAATAAATCAAGTTCAAACTTCAATACCTTTTTTTAAAATTAAATTACATACCTTGCTTCCCAAAAACCAATAGAGCCACAATTAACGTTCGTTTATCTGTGTTTCGGTAAGAAAAATTATAATTTGATTAAAGGTTCGATACAGTGTGTAAGACGAGGTGTGCGATGAATGCGAGTCGAACAATCTTGTGAATCTTTCACTTGTTAGAGGATACGGGACTAAGACTGTAAAAGAGAATTTTGCGAAATCCATGAGCCTTGAGAAAGTTTAAACATCTCATAAATTACTCATTTTTCGAGCAACCTCAAGCCCTTAAACTGCGGAGACCGTTTAGATGCCGGAGCGATCTCGGTTATTTTCACGCTTGACAGGCCGTGAAAGAGGGACAGAGTGATCCTCGTTCGGTACTTCAAAGCTCTTCGTGGCTGAGAATGGTGCAACAGCATAAAAATTTCAAATGAGCCACGTAGCGACAGGAATTTGTGAACTTTAAAAAACTTTAAAAATAAAAGAACACAAAATTAATTATGTCCCAAGAATTTACAGAACATCTAATATACAATTGTTCCAAAACCATTCCGAGTATTTCCTTCGCTCGAAAGAAGGATATCGCAATGTTCAAGAATCGCTTCTCACAAATCACGAAAATTGTGCGCGCAATTTAAGAAGAAACGAACAGTTATCGTTTTCCAACGGTTGAACTAAACGATCAGAGAAAACGGTATTGGACAAAGGACCGCGGTTCTTAACTGAAATTACATCCATTTACAGTTTCATGAGCTTAAAGGGGCGAGGACGCGTAACGTTTGGTTACTGTTACGCTTTCCGGATTGCGACATTTAAAGCGTCGCGTCGCGTCGGCCACGATCGACATTTCCGACAGAATTCGCGTGCAAGCTTCTGCTGTGCGCGAACAATGCGAACCGGAGAGACTGTTCGCGAACCGTGGTGGAACGAATTCATGGTCGAAACGAGAGAATCGGCGACGAGAAAGTTTTGAGCTGCGCCGCGCCAGGAGCTAAGTTTACCGAATCGTTGGTTTCACTCTCCGTTTCTTTATTGTATGCTGAATCCCGGACGCCGCGTGCTTTCCATCGTGCTTTCCAACAATCCACTTACTGGCTCTGCTAATTAGTCAACACGGTTTGTTTGGAAGATCGATTTCAATTCTGTAATTTTCGTCCGCAGCACCGAACTTGATTTTCGCAAGGCTGGTTAATCTTCAATTTATTCATTATCTTAATTGTATGTTGCGCATTCAGAGCTGTTTTACCTGTCAATATTATTCGAATGTATAAAATCAATTTATTAGATCGTCCGAGACTGGGAAATGTTCGATCATTTCTTCAATTTATTTATCGTCTGATTCGAGTCAGACATTTTTATTGGACTTCAAATGCGAACCTGATTTTCTAAATATTTAATCAGCGCGTCATTCGAGAAGACCGACGCTCGATAATAATAATTATTAACGTCTTCACGCGTTGCTAATATTTTCTCCAGGCCATGTCTCGGGACGTGACAGAATGTTCAACAAACTTTCTTCGCATAGAAATCGGATGACCAATGCAATCGCGTAGAGATCAAGTTCGCTCCGATTTCTGAGCTGCGCCATTCCGCGTCGTGATTTGCAATGCAAATAGCAAACGAACATCGCGCTCGTCGATCGAGTATCGATCATATCAATACTATCGCGCAAACGATGACTCCCTCGATCAAGTTGCAAACAATCGAATTCCAGGAACGCATGGACACATATCCAATCTACTTTATTTTTAATTCGTCTCGGTGCGCGAGAACACGTTCGGTTTACCTTGATTCGATCAGATCCAACCGTGTTTGCCTTTGCTCGGTCTCGGTTCGATTCAAACTGGCACAGGCCGATAGCTGTCTAACTCCTGTCGCACCGACAATAATCGACAACTGCGTTGAATAATAATTTGTTTACCAGTCGTCAATTTAATTTATTTTATTCACGATTTCGTCTCCGTCTAAATAATTGCGTCTGAATATTAACGATCTCAAAGAATTTGCACTTGTCTTTAGATTTTGTTTATATCCATACGTCTTCCATCATTTTTTTTATTTCAATAGCGAATGGATAAATCAGACAAAACTGTACAACTCATAACGAAGACAATGAACTTCATGAAACATCGTTTAATGCTCTGTTTAAAAGCGCCGTTTAATGCATAAAATAATAAACGTTCCTTTGAACATGAACAGTTTTAAAATGATTGGACAGCGAAGTACTTTACCACCGAATGTTGCATAAAGTTTAATCAAAGCCGCTATTTTACCGTAAACGTTATACTAAACTCACTTTTTCCCTGTCGTCGCAGCTTCGGCAAAATTAATATTTCCGAGATGGTAAATGGGCGTACAAACCTGCAAAGAGAAGAGAAATATGTCAGTAATGAAATCTGCGTGTCAACCGTTCGTTTAATTATTTCTCCAATTACTCGTCTAGTTCGATAATTTGTTATATTTTGATCAATTTAATTTCTGCAAATAAAATCCACAGTGTATTTATTTGAAAACAGATTAACTTGGACCAGAAATGAAGCGAGATCGAGGAATCGCGAGTAAAAGATCTTCGCTATGGTTGATCTTGCGTCGCGTTTCAATAAATTGCCAGCTGGTGACTGCCAGATAAAGGCAGGAAGTGAAACGCGAACAGCGTGCGTTCAATTTTTGCATTTTTCATGGGCGACCGACGAGCCTGTCCCTCGTTACCGAACAATCATCGACAGCGTAACAATCGTTGTTTGTTACGCAACTACAATTACACGTATCGGTCATTATGAAAGCCGGCTTTGTTAAACATCTCGAAAGATCCAACCTTTGCTTGCCTACAACATTGTATTTAATTTCATTAGAACCGTCTGATAAAGAAAATTCCACAAAATTTCATTCTTCCGGAATTCATGTTTGGTTGTCGCAGAAAATAGTAGGAAATATTCCGAGATGAAAATATGAAAGTTTAAATAAAGCCTTCATCCATCTCTTTCGCTCCGCTAGCTTCTCGCCGCCGTATTTTCATCCCTTATTTTATTAAACTTATTATTCACCGTCCTCGACCGTGTAACTACTTCATCCGCTTCTTTTCCTCTTAACGCTTCCACTGTTTCCAATTTATTCATCGAACACCGTCGCACTCGACGATTCCGATCGATGGATCTGACGGTGGCAGAAAATAGATTGCATTTAAAAATAACGAGGCACAGCTCCGTCCAAGGAATCGCAGTTTTTTAATCGTCTACGGTAGAATATCGCTAGCACGTCGATCTCAGATTCGATAAGGATGCGTATATCAGCGATATGAAAATAATCGACGAAAATCGCAATTTATTATTTTGTTCCGGTGAATGGAGACAGACGAAATCGATTCCACGTTACGTCAACGGCCAAACACGCTTATTTCTTCGCGGTTGTATAGCCTGCTTCACCCTCTAATCGAGCTTTGTCGACCTTTTTGCAATCCTCTTTGCTTCTACGCTCGTCCACGAAATTATTGGCTTGCGAACACTTCTGCTCGGTGTGTTACTTGTAGGCTTTGCGTCACGTAAATGAATTATGACGGACAGAAACGAGTCACGTTCGTTTCCACTAACACAGAACACCTACCTCGACCAGCGGAAAAATAACCGACATTAGCTAACTATTTATTTCCCAGGAAAAGTTTTTATTAGTTTTGTACGATCGACTAACTCGTGAAATTTTAATATCGTTGCAGATGTGAAAGTAATTTGTCGAATTAAGCATCGGAACGTGAATTTTTTAGAAACATTCTGGGTAGAATCTATTATCCCAACATAATTTAAATCAACATTTACTATACTGAAATTACAGCACAACATATTCTAGTTGGAACATAAAATAAAATGTACACTACATATAATCGAAGATAAAATGAAATGATCCCAGAAACATCAAAATCGATCATTTTGAGACCGCAATTAGGTCAAAGCTGGCATCCGATTGACATTCTCCGATTCGCACTGGAAGCTGGCGATTATCTACGACTGGCATGCTTGAAATTTAACTTTGAAATTCCCGGAAAAGATATAATGTCACAGTTAAACAAATGCCAGTCGTACAACAATTCTTTGCACTTTGTCCTGCCTTCGAAGTGCGCGACCAAACGCGTGCCGCACTGTATATGAATTATCGGAAGCGAATTAATTTAAATTTTATTAATTCGATGTATACGTGACACAATGTTTGATATAAGTCAGCATCGCAATACGTTGTCAACGGAAATTGTCGCCGGCGGATTGTTTGCTTTCGTTCGCTGGATATTCCACTTGACGGTGGTAAAGCATTGTTGGCTATAATCCAGACAAATAGGCATCAAACTGTAGAATAAATTACAGAAGTTATGGAAGTTCAGCGTGTAACTGTGTTAAGAAAACTTTGTGCACTTGGAATCGAGGGTGTTGTAGTCTGACATTATTCGGAACACGCTTTGTTATCTAGACCGGAACTTTCTTCGTTGTTCAATAAAGGTACTCGAAATCTCATTTTTATTTTTTAATAATTCTAAAAATAATTTGGGAGATCCTCTTTATTTTTAAAGCAATTTTCATGCATTTTAAATGGAACCTAGTTTAATTTAACTTCAAAATTATCGTTACGAAGCTGTAGTTTAAACACCTATACAATTTTTAAATATATTACGACTAGTCTGAAATCAATTTAAAAAATAATTCCCAGAGCCAGTTTCATTTCCGAAATAATTTATACGTACCCAAGATGATACTCGGAATATAAAACTGTATGCTTGATAGAACACAATCGTTAAATCCTCTTTGAAAAGATTTACAGAGGCCATTTCGCACAGAATCCCTCGCAATGAAAATCCGCACTTGCGACCAGTTGGGTAAAAAGCATTTTAAAATGCATCCTCCGGGAAAGAATTGCGTTGTATCCATAGATTCGGACGCGAAACGAATTGACACAATTTTCCGCGGCACTACGTGGCGGTGGTGCAATTTGTCCGCGGATAGAGCACGCGCATATGGAAATTCAATTTTCGTGACCACGTGGGCATCCACCGTTTAAGTTCTGAAATCGCTTCCGGAACGGTGGACATCGATGAAATTTCTTCCACTCGAATGTACGGTCTAACGACCAAAAATATATAATGCATACATCGCGCGTTTGCTCGATAGAAATTCGATTTCGCCGTGACAAGAATGAGAAATGAGCCTCTCGACTTCTCGTGACAAGCCGCAATACTGTACGAAATCGTTAAGACATTTTTCGGGTTTTCCTCGTTGGAACAGATGCTCGCGGAGCAACGACCCTGAACCCTAAAATACGAGGAACGAGCCTGCTCTAAATCATGTTCAAGAACCACTGTCAAGGACAACTCTTCCGCGAGCCTCGCGAGCGGACGAAATCCATTTTAAAACACGCGACATGAACTCGCACGTGAAATATTCAGAATAAGACAATTCTAATCAATCGTATCCATTGAAAATACTGTACAACAATTTTCATTTATTCGTTTACCATTTGTTCCATCGCCAGTCTTCGAAATAAATGGTACTTTTTTTGGCCCCATTAATTTCAATAACATCAACCATCATTTCTTGTCTGAAACGAGAATTTTTACGTATTTATACATTTACCATTTTTGCTCGCCATCATTAGACTTCGTGATTCATACTATATTTTCTAGACTTCATTAATTCATAATTTATGGCGCATAATTTGTTAGTCCGCAGAATCCATACTACATTTTCTCATCTTCGTTAATGTACGGTTAATGAGCCAACGTTTGATGGAACCGCGAATACAGTCTGTGGCAGTTACTATTTTTAATAACGTTGATAATTAATTTCTGAATGAAACTCTTTTCATAAACGTCGCACCGAGGACGAGATCAAAGATTGAAAGTATCGCCGTAAAAACGCGGCAGAAGTTTCATTAAGCAAAGAGAAGCTTTTTCATGGAGGATAAAGCCGGCCGCGATAGAGGCCATGAAACACGCGAAGAATATCGAGTACATAAAACGTGCGGAAACCACTGAATCGAAGAGTGGATGATGCGTCTCTTCGCGTTACTATGCGCACGAAGCCTGGAAAGAATGATCGTCTCTTCCGTCGTTTATGACTCACTGTTCGACTATCTGGTGCGTCTAACGTAGGTGGAGAGGAGACCAGATGGCAGGGTGAACGAGTAAAGCTGGCTTCACACTAGGCGTCAAGGAACTTTCGTATAATGATCCCTTCACTATCTTTAGAATCGTACGATCAAATTTATGTTGGGCTATTCTCTACAAAGTAGACGTTCCCAGGCGTCCAAACAAAGATTTTTCCCTCTATCAAAAATGAAATTTATGCGAGACAGGTGTGTAAAAAATGATTTTCTCGATATCAAAAAATTAATCCAATAGTCACGATTTCTTCCAAGACGATTTATGTTTATTCTTTCAATAAATGCTATTTATTTATCAGAGATAGCGTAGATGACTAGAAATAAATACAGTCTAGAAATAGTGTAGATTAGATAATAATACGGATTAGATATTATTGTAACATCGAAGCAAAAAGGATGGAACATTTCGTAATCCAAAGAAACTTTAAAAACTGTAAAAGTTCTTATGGAAGAAGATTCTTCTAGGAGTCTAAAAGTTTTTAGAATTCGGAAAGTACCGCGATAAAAATTATTAGATCGTTAAAAATTAAAAAATTTTAAAAACACCGAAAGTTATAATATTGTCGCAAGAGAAGTCGCGTTATTTTTGCAAGCCAAACAATTTGGGATCTTAATGGCAGCGAGGGTGTTGCAGATACGGAAGACTCCCACTGTCAGGCGTGCTGTCCTTCGACAACCAACGTCATCGAGTGGTCCGCATACCTACATATATCGAGGTTGCAGCGGAGAAAGAATATATTCGAATCGGGGACACTTTCCCTGGTCGACTTTCCCAGGGAAAGCCAACGATCCCGCGAGGGTGAAAATCGATACCGGGGTGCATCGATCGCAAACACGAGTTGCAACTTCTAATATCCTAACAGCGACTTCAACATGTACAAATTAAAACTAAAATTCCATTCGTATTTAATACAGTCGACATTATGTTTGCATACAAATTGTCTACAATACAGACAATTTTTATATTACGCGTACAAATAGTTTACTTGTTACTTTCGACTAATGAAGGTTATTTTCAACGAAAATAAAATTCATTTTGCTCACACTACGTAAAATTCGTCTGCAAAAATAGAAAACGGTACCAACGCCTTAAGTATAAAATCGCAAAACGCAACAAAGATATTGAAGTAAAATTATGGCGAGGAGAAAGGAAAACGCCGAAGACTGCAACGAATTTTAAGCGCAAGAAGTCGACGTTCGATAATACCGCTACTGCGAAACCGCGAAAGGTCAACGCGCGAATATCGTTGCGTCACGTCAGAAATAGAGTGTAGATAAGGTAAATATACCTGCGGTGCTGTGTCACCGTTACATCGTGCCACGTAAGTGAACTTTCATTCTTCCGAATGAGTTTCATTGTTCCCCGCCGTTCGAACGGGTTCCAATTTCCCACAACCAGAAGAGGCACACGTACATAGACGCGGGCATAGTCTGTTGAAGAAGCGAGCGGATCGGACATAATCAAGATCATTCTCAAGATGAAAGCGTTTAAGGGAGAGAGAGAGAGAGAGAGAGAAGGAGAGAAAGAGCAGAAAGGTCAAGTGCTGATCAACAGATTGACTTTCGACATCAGTTCCTACGGCGACTGTAATTTGCATTGAATATTTCACCTTGTACTTGCCTCCGCTTCCGACAGTGCCCGGCTCGTTGCACTTGCAATTGCTACCGCCTTCCAGCCAATTATTGTTGCCCGTTTGGTTAACCCCGAGGGCGGGTCACCTTGACTTATTCTCGAAATCTACTTAATCTACTCGTTCCAGCATACTTTGGATAATTATAAGTGGATTCTATGAATTTCTAACAAAAATTGGTGGATAAATGAAAAGCAGCAGAAACATCGGGAGAATTTAAGAACGCGGTAACGAGATCAAATTATTATATACTTTTTGATAAAAATTGGCGATATTGAAATGTGTTCCGAGGGATGAAGTATAATATCGAAGCGGTATTAAAGGGAAGCGGTTCGCGGATTGGGAAATGGCGCGAAATTTGATGGGATCAGCCAACTGATAGGATAATGTTATTACATCCGGTTCGCAATTGCATGCATCCGTTCTGCGATCAGTGATTTCTGTTCTGATCCGGATATCCGAACCGCAGACTGGTGTTTCCGATTTTTGCTGTTAAAACACGGCGAACGTTTCTTATCAAAACCAAATATCAGAAGCGATTTCGGTGCGTCGCTTTTATCAGTTCGAATCAAATCGTATCGGTTCTGATAAGAGGCCATTATCAGCTTAAACCGGAAGCTGCTAACCGCAAATCGAATGTAGCCGACCAGAATCTGACGATATCGAACCGCAAGCCGGATATGACGACTTTATCTTATCGGATGATGATCTGATCAGATATTGCACCGTTAATCGGGCAATAAAAATCATAAATTTATAAAAAAACTTTTACACTTGCCCGACTTTGAAACTGAATTTCCTCGAAAACTAAGCCTCGGCTGAGAGATCCTTGTTTTAAATTTCTTATTTCTCCCTAAAGAAACGCCTCGAGATACGGTCGCATCTTGTATAAATAAACAACCGCATTCAAAGTAGATATTCCACCACTACCCCGCGCCTCTTCTCTTCATGATGCTCCTCGTCGCTCGCTAATTATAAGTAATGCACACTTTCGCGAACTCTCCGCCTGCCGTTGAACAAGATGCTTAGCGAGTCCGCGAAATTTTCGGTTCGTTAACAATGGAAGAGCTTCGAAAACCGATTAAGAAGGGAGCTTGAAATAATTATCTCGGGACGGGCTCGAGGATCGTTGGAAGTGGTACAAACTGGTACGAAGGATCGTTTCTGCGATTTCTGTGTTTTCCAGGAACGTTAAAACATTTTTTTCGCGACTGAAATTAACATTGATCTAAAGATTAGACTCTCCCCTTTGCGACAATTTTTAAAAACCTGATGTACGATCTTTCGTAGCCGTTTTATTCGAGTAAATGTCGAATACGAAAATTTAACGCTGCCATACTTTTGTGCGTCAGCATAGGTGCGTCACAGGAAAAACAAAGCAAAGACGTCATCGATGAACGTTCGTCTCGTATAAATAACCAAGCGCAAAGCACTCTTTCTCGTCAGAAAACTCCGCATCGCTCGCTAATTATAAGCGATGCACGCTTTCGCAAACTTTCGTGCGCCCGGGAGGCTCGCGGAACGAGATGCACGTCCACGAACTTTTCGGTTCGTTAAAAATGGAGGAGTTTCGGAAAGCGATTAAGAAGAGGGCTCTCTTTGAATGGGTAATCTTCAAGATGGAGAGACAGAGACCTCTAACGAAGCCATGTTCCGCGAAGATTGCTCAATTACCCAAGACCTTCGGCGCGACGTGTGTTTTTCAAGAGCAATCGATCCCCATTGTTTGCCGGCGAGTCCGATTCGCGTGTCGCACGAGCAAATCTTCTCAATTATCGATTTTCCCTGGATATCCTATTGCGTTTCCACGTGCCCGTGCACACGAACGTGCACACGCGCAGAGAATTCCGACGAAATTCGCACGCGGCGATTGCATTCGGCGCACGCCCCGCCCACTCGCAATTTCTTATTAGTCACGGAATTCAGCGCTGCGCAATTGCAACCGTGGGTGCAGGTGCGAAACGTTCTCCGAGAGCTAGGTAACAAGTTCATTTTGTTCGGATCGCCGTGTTTCTGGTAAGTCTGTTAACTGCTTGAAGTGACTAAGCGGAGAACGAGAGCCCCGTCGAACAACGAACGGCGACTCCCTTTGACATTTACAAGAACTCTATGCAAATTGTCTTCGAAAATCATTCGAGGATACTGCAGTTTAATCTCTTAACTGAGAGACTTCAGAATTGTTGCGAAGACGTCGCTTCGGACATAATAATTTTGATGTAATTTACGTTTGTAGACTTACTGTGATACAATAAAATGAGAGAATTATTTGTTGAACGAAGGTATGAATTTTATTGAAAATTTCATTTGGAAAATAGTAATCTTCTTTTCTGTCACCTCTTCCTTTTACATTCCACTCTCGTTTCACTTCTCCACACTTTTTCTCCCATCATCCCTCTTGATCCAAATTGCGTTCTCTTCTGTCGCCATGTCTGATCTTCTTCTTTCTCATCATCCCCTTTTGATTCTTGTCTTCTCCAATCGCCCCAATTCCATTACTTTTCTCCAGTTTTATTATCGAATCTGATTTGTTACAGAAAGTAACATCTCGAATTGAGGACACTGCAGGGCGCAGTAAAATTATTGCTCTGACTCGGCGTTAAAATGACAATTGAAAAATATGTATTTTTTACACAACATTTCTATGTTTATTTTTCGCGGATATTTCACGTCCGAAGCTGTCCTCGATTGTATTTTTCATTGGTGCGAACGTATTTTCACGGATGTATTATTCATTGGCGGACGTTATAATCATCCGGGCAGATCCCCGGACCCGCGATGGGAATCCTAATCGCGAATCTCGACCTCGTTCCACAAAAACCGATCGACGATCTCCAGAACACCCTCTTAGCTGTCCTAAATTTTCGTAACGTCGTCGCTTTTCGTCGAAAAACAAACCCGACCTGGAGGTCCTGCTGGTGGGAGCTTTAACAACATGTGAACCATGCTTAATCGATAAAATTGCTAATAATAAGGTCTTGGCACTTTGAAGGACGGTTTACCCGCCTTTGAGATGAGATCGCGCGTGTATTTTTATTGAACATTTTATCAGTATCAGATTTTTGAGAAGTTGTTCAGTATACTTCTTCACGTTACCATAAAAATTCTGTGTTAGCCCTAGTGCTAACGAA
The DNA here is from genome assembly GCA_028455805.1 of Lasioglossum figueresi. Lineage (NCBI taxonomy): Eukaryota > Metazoa > Arthropoda > Insecta > Hymenoptera > Halictidae > Lasioglossum > Lasioglossum figueresi. The sequence continues at coordinate 6,104,427 of CM052190.1, forward strand.
CACTTTACTAAAGATTTGAGAAGGGTCTAACTCAATTACACACAAAGAGGGAGAGACATTGTGCTGTAGCGCCGACTATGAAGACCGTTTTCCTCGGCATTGTTCTCTCTCTCTTTCGCGAGATTCTTTTTGTCGTCTTGCCCAGATAAAAGGAGCAAACGAGGCGAATGCCATCGAGTTGAAGCGCTATTGTATAATTAGTAGCGTCCCAGCGTGGACGACCGTCACCTTCGTCGTTCCCGAAGAGAGGCGAACGAGCATGATTGCGAGAGCATGCGAACGATCGGAGATTACCAACGCCGCGTTTCAACCCTCCGAAGATGGATAGCTTCGAATTGTCAACCATGTTCGCTCGCAATCGGCCCCGTCGATCTTTTGTGCATCGGTGACATTTGTGAAACGCGAGAGAAAATGTTCGCACGGACGAACGAACGACGATGAGTTTCACGAGTCCGTGCTCGTTATTGTTGTTATGCTCGCCTTTGACACGCCGTTTAATTTTGGCAACCGAAATTTATTTGCGAGTTGGCTCTTCCGCGGTTTCTAATTTTATTATTTTCGAAACGTACTACGGGGATGCAGAGATACTATCTATATACGGGGCACATCTCAAATTAGAAATGGAAGTAGGGTAAGTAGCACTATGGTCGTGACCTTGGTCAGAACTTTTCTTTAACCTTCGCATAATGCGGAGGTGCTACGCGTCCGTAAGATTTTTAATCCTCGGATAAATATTGTTCTTTTATGATATTTTTTTTTTTAAATTCTATAATTAGTCGTGCGACTCGTTGCGAATAGATTGCGGATTTTATGCATTTATAGCATTATCGATTTTGTACAACGCAGCGAGCTTGTTTAATGTAGTAATGAGATTGTCTTCATCGCGTTCCGATGGAATCTTGGATAAAAAATGTTCTGCGACTTCAAGTTTTAACCGTAATCGATTCAAGCGACGTGAAACGTACGGTCGGATTTTCAGCGTTTAAAACGAATAGCAACATTGTTCCGGGAAATTTAACGCTACCGCGGTTCTGAGCCTTTCGCGATCCAAGGGGACGATACGTCGAGTTATGAATCGGAGCCTTTTATTCGTTTCCATTAATTTCGGGCGCAAATTTGCTTCGCATTTATCGCCACGGAAAAGTTCCGATCCGTATAATTAAGGTTTCCTTGGCGTGCGGCAACTGTTGCCGGTGCCGCGGGGTTGGAAACCCAGCTTAAAAGGAAAACCGAGTGCGCCCCCCGGTTGGCAAGGGCGAAACAGTGACGTAATCAAACGGGTGCAATGCGGAAGACTGAAACACTGGAACAGTCGAAATTTCTTTTTCACGGCCGGTTCGCCAGCGACAATATCTTCCAATGCTATTATACCTTTAACCCTCCGACATATTTAATTACAAATTCGTCGCACTTAAGAATTTCCAAAAAAATTTCATCTTGAATATGAAATTAACTCTTAGCAGTCGAGGTGTGACTCAGAGTCACCACTAAAAATTGCTGTACCATTATTTTGAATATTCTTTACATTATTATGTTTACATTACTACACATTTAAGTATTGTACGAGGTATTATACCAATTTCATATCCATAAAACGAAAAACATCATACACAATGGAATTATTCTAGGTCGGAAGAAATGTTCAATTTTCAAGATAAAATAGCTCCGACTGCAAAGAATTAATTTCCAAGGTTTAAGAAATACTGTCTCATGAATTATTGCATCCAGAAACTTTTGATCCACTTTGCGACTAATATTTTAGTAAAATACATTTAATCTCTTCGCAACGTGTTCGACTTAATGCTACAAAACGGAGAGTTAAATTTTATTTTTAATCTAACTGAACGTATATTTCGAGCTTCATCATTTCTGTTCTCAAACGAAATGTTTTGAAATCAGTTAAGGTTTTAAATCTTCAAATAAATTCGCTGCAAATTTATTTAATATTTGATATCCATAACTTTATGCGATTCGTATAATACCGAATGTAAACACACTCGCATTTTAATGCAGCACAGTGAAATACAAACATATCGATGCGTCTACGCATTCATCGGAGAATATATCCATCAAATTTAAATGGGATATTTTTCGCTCTCCGAATCGTTTGAAAGCAAGAATTGCCAATACAGTAACGCGAGGGCGTTAAATGCGTTGCGCTTGATACAGCTGATTCCGTATTGGAAAAATAATAGAATCAAAAAGCTTCATTTTACATTGAATGGTAAAATGAATATACAAAATTTTCTTAACTCTTAGTTGACATTGTTCGGTCTTCGACGACCAGTAACGATTTAGATAGTTAAGTTTTGGCATAAGATGTACAAGATGGTCAGAGTTCTTATTTTCCGTTAAAAAATAATTTTTGTGATAAAATCGCAACGTATGGGGACGACCACAGATTGTCATCGTACTTCGTGTCTGAGCCATCAGACCGCTAAATTTTGATAGTGCTCAGCTTATCATTTGATCAAGTCGTAACGACTATAGTTTGCGGACTCGCGCCCGAAGCAGTTGCGGCGTTATTATGCAAATCACTCTGATACGCCTACCGTTCACCTATCTCTATCGTAATATGCCTAATCTGGCACTGCCGGAGGATGTGTGCAAAAAGGCATTGAAAAGCTTCGCACGCAGATACAGTTGTGTCCGTTCCGAGTGAGTTTGCTGTACGGTTTCTTCGTATCTCTTCGCGTTACCGTACATTGATAGACGGCGGAAAAAATGTTGTATGCAGTTCTACAATCTGCAAATTACAAATTACAAAAAGTTTCATTCGCAATATACACGTTGAACAGTGAAACTACCGAGCCCTAGACTGATGTATATTTCTTTGTAATAATTTTGATGGCAGCACGTACTTGAATAAATAATTATACATCGGCAGAATTAGTTCGAAAAGAAAAGATGGAGGACGATAACACCTCGGAATCGTCGTTCAGATGTTTCGAGCAAGAAATTTCATAAATGTGATTAAATATGGGGTTGACTAACTTATGCGCCGGATAATTACCGCGAAACACAAGTCGTTGCGTGCGAACGATCCATTTTCATACGATGAACTGTTTGCGGAGATAGATGCGGTGCTCGAACGAGTAAATGATCGTATACTTTGATTTCAACGATCGGTATGAGTCAGTCAATAGTTGAAAAGTTTTCGCTCGCGGCAAAAGCCGGAGATTAGGCATTTACAATCCGTATCGACCGTTTCTAATAGCGCTTATATCATCGGTAGCATTAGGCTCGATGATAAGACTGAGGAACTATTACTTCACAAATTGCGATGAAGAAACCGATTAATCATATCTGTATTGGAGAATAGCCATTCAGAAATCATCGTCCATTGTGTATGGAACAAAGCAGTATTTGTTCCTGAAGGTTCCTCATTTGTTAATTTACAATTATTGAGGCTGAAAGTCTAATAAAGTCTAATAAAGTAAAGTAAAGTCTAAGTCTAATAAATGCATTTTTGTTATTTTTATAATGCAAGCAGTATATATAAACTAGAATCATGGGTTTGTGAGTAAAAATGAAGTGTGGATAGTTTAAATCGTGTCATAATAGTTTATAGTCGTGTAGTAATGAAATAATATAATATAATAACGATAATAGTCAGGATGTCGTAAACCAAGTCCATTTCATAGCCCTGAGGCTGAAATAAATGATTATTTTTATACTTTTGGTGCTCGGTAGATCTAACAAGTATATTGTGATTAGTGTATGTCTTGTTTTATTTTTGTTTGCAGTCGATGACGTGCAAATTAGAGGAACAAAAATGTGGTGGTTAACATTTCAAAAATAGATCTGCCCGCGTGATCGGGAATTTAATTCCCATTTGGCAATGATCGTTCAGCACAGTTGCCAGAAATGCATAAATCCGCTCGATAAGAAATGTTTCGCTCGCTATAGGACCGACCTTGCATGTCCAAGCGATCCACGATTACCAAGCTATTATTCCCTTCCGCTGACGGCGTGCTTAACACTTTATAGGTTTTCCTTCCAACCGTAAAAACTTTTTCCTCCATTTGCTTCATGCTCAAGCAGATAGCGATCGATCCACCACTTTGATAGCAATTGCGATAGCGGGGATCGACGGAAATCGACACGATATCCGACACAGTTCTCGGCAAACCATTTACCGCTTAATCCAATCGGGAAATTAAATTTTTATACACAATGAAATCAATTCCGAAACAATTCTATACGCGACTGAACTGAACACAATTAGACATTTTTACGAAACGATTTCAGAGCTTAGATTCAAATTAAAATAATTTCTAGAAAATGATGAGTGTACAGAATGTGGTCGAATGGGGGTGGTGATATGTAGAATCATCCCCCGCCCGACTGTGCCACCCTTCCGGCCACAGCTCGTATAATTGGTTAATAAAACTGTTATTTTATAATATAATGGGACAATTAAAATTTATTTTATTGTTCAAAAAATAATAACGTGGAATGGGATAATTTTACGTTCCTCAAAGCGCAGAGCGGAAATAATAATTACAGCAGGCAATTAAAACCAACAAGCTATTCCATATGACCCTCTGGGTTGCACAACATGGCGTTTATAAAATTCCACGACTCAGTCTAACGAAGATCAAAAAATAGGTGAATGAACATATTAAGATACACACGCATTCCCCGGGGTCTGTAATAAAAATTATTATACGTAAAATACCGCACGGCATTTTCTCGTACGATACAATTAAAAGGGAACGTTTGCTTTACGATTATTGCGTTTCCGGGGACAACAGCCCGCGGCGAGCGCCGAAAAAAATATCGGGCGGATATGTGCGCGTGTGTGTGTACATCGTCCCGGGCCACGTTTCGCTCGGTGAAAACGTAAATGTTGTTCCCGACGGAAAGAGGAACGGTACATTAGCCCGATGAAATCCGTGAAATGTACTCGTTAAGAGCGATAAACTAATTTGCTTTTAACGCGAGCCGCGATTCACAGGATGGGGAAATTGTGTCAGCCTTTTTCCCCGAAAAACTCCTGTCTCTCTAATTCTCTCTGATTACCGCGCTCTAACCGGTGGAAAAAATGTTCTCGATTTTATCCTCCTTTCATCCTCATTTTCATAATATTACAGCAAGAAAAATGTAGAAAAAAGGTAGAAAAAAGGTAGAAAAAATGTTCAAAACATGAACAACCAGACTTGCAAATCGAAGCGAATAGGATACCACTCGACGCTCAAACAGCGAAGATCGCAGGAACTAATGAAACACGCGACGGAATAAACATGTCCATTAGCGTGCCATAAATGCGATTCACAAATCGATAACTTCTGTAGATAACGTGCTAAAAATACGTAACCTCTCTACAAAATTCGGCAATATGTTTGTGTACATTGCCGATGAGAAATCACGCGCTCTCCGCAATCCGGATGCTCGTAGTTCGGTCCGTCAACTTTAACTATCGCGAGAGATAAAGAAACCATGCGTTCGAACGGAGAAACGAGGCGCAAGTAAATCCGACGGAATTAATCGATCAAACGCGGTGACCCGGATCGATTCGGTCAGGGAATCGCGCGCTTTTTTTGCGCACCGGTTGACTGAACCTGATCCTTTCGCGATATTGCTTTTTCTTTCATTCCAGAGCCGTGTCGTCGTTCATTATCGTCGACGAACGATCTCGCGTAACGAGCGACGAGAGAGGATGCTTTTGCTGCGATCCTCGACTAGAAACCTGTATCTACGTCATCATTTGGATATTTATTTCACGCACACCGACAAATCATAAATATTCGAAAATATTCATTGAAACTGCGTTCGTCATTTTATTACTGCATAATTTTATCTTTTCTGTACATGTCTAATACATTCTCAGTAGAATGCTTGTTTGCAATTCTCTACGGTAATATGCTCATTTGATTATCGTATAATTGTTTTTTGGTCTACGATCCACTGTTACCATTTTTGTGGCCTTTTAATGCATTACTTAAAAAATTCTCTGAAAAAATATATTTGTAATTTGACTACCGTATAATTGCATTTTTCTTACTTAAAATACACTCGGTCCACCAAATCTGATTAGGATTATTATAGATGCACGTGGGATGAAAGAGCAATCATGAAATTTCACCCATGATTTAATTTTTTGCTTTCTCGTTCCATTAAATAGATGACCTCGAATTTTGGAAACTTTTAAGGTCCGACACCCGGCGCGTTAAAGACTAACGAGATTTCATATTTTTACGCTGAAACACCGCCAGCAAAAATAGTCTGCGCGTATGCATTACATAAACGATGAATCACGAGGTAGCTTACCTGTATTTTTCTTATCTTCGGCTCACTGTAGAAAGGAAAATATGAAATTGCGCAGTGACCTTTGAATTCTATTTTAATATCCGACTTACATCGATCTTCCTCATGATCTAATGTATCCGCAGGACTACCAAATGAGACCATACAAAGATGACATAGCCACTCGCAGTTATGTAAGTAACTATAACCAAGACTATATTGTGTCACTTCTTTAACACTAGGCTTACGGAGCTGTAGAAATAACTATTTCACATTATTTTATAAACACAACGAGAATGTGTCTATCCAAATTTTTGGCCATTTCTCCAATAACACGTAACCCAAGAAATAAATTTGGTAAATAATTCCTCAGGGAAGCATCTTTAGAATCTTAATAATGGCAAATTAAAAATATTAGAACCCGTCATTTTGACGGGTCCCGTAAACCTATTGTTAAAAAACTGAAAATGCTATTACTTCTTAATAAAATGAACACTTTCTCCTATTTTATACACATAAATGCGTAACTAGGCGAGATTTGAAACAGTAGAAAGATTAAAAGAACTTAACAATAATATTTTGAACCTATTAAACTTATTAAAGGCACAGAAAGAAAATTCCATTTAGCTCCCGTTGCTTGTAATCGATGCAGACAATTTTGATTTTGCACAAAGATCCACACGCGCCGTATAAAAAGGAAACTCTTTTCCAGTGAAATTCTCGACGTCTCATTTTTCCATCTAGGCTAACTACCCCTCGGATTGTATGGTCGTTTAGAAGACAGCCTATAGAAAAAGAGATTGATCCAATGAACTGACAGCGAAGTGAGATAGAGTACCATACGGGGCTCGCGCGATTCCCAGTGTCCCTCGCATTGTGTGGCTAGAGAACTTTTATCAATAGATTGAAAAGATTCTTTCGATGGGAACGGAGTCCTCGATCTGATAACTGCAAATAGACCGTGAGCCTCTGCGCAAAAAATTCATAGTTCCGGCAAGAAAATAGCAAGATCGAGATACCCATCAGAAATTCACTTTTCATAAATTCATATTTCCCGAAGTGCTTTCGCTATCCGAAAAAGCTCGCGCGAATCGCAGGAAAAGTTAGAAAGGCAAACGACGAGATAAAACACGGTATATATCGCAATTAGCCTACTATTTCAGACTGCGTTATTATTAGCGAATTCTGCGCCTGGGTTTAATGCAAATTCGGATCCGGTTACGACTCGAGATAATGGCGTTTATTTGATCACTTCGCAGGCTCGAATCGCAGGCTCGAACAGCTAGCGGCGTCGGAGTAATACGTAGATACTGGCTGTCTGTCGATTGGAACAGTAAATCCCGGAGGAATGATCGTAAATGTGTAACACGGCAATAGTCCTCCATGAATTACGAGCCGTAAATGTTCGAATCGGTTAGCCCGTACGCCGATAAAAGAATGCTATTACCGCGAAATATTTATCATCATTCACACCGACCAAGATTTGCAAACACCCTCGCTCGATTAATTGTTTTGAACCGTTTCTGCCTCGGCAAATCTGGCCGAACACATTAATTACACTAACCTTTATCGAAATACTGAATTTGTCCGGACGAAAATGAAACATTTATGGCGATTCACACGTTTTGCTGCATGTCTGTTAATTTCTAGTTTCGTACGTCTAGCTTCTTCTTTCTGCGCAAACGCGAATAAGAAAATTTTAACGTGAACAAATAATGATTCTACCTCGGAGAATTTTCTTGCATCGGTTTTCTCCGAACGGCCAGAACATTCCTTGCAGAGAGAAACTCTAAAATTTTCTAATTATCTCTTCCACCGCAGCAAAACAATAACCTATTGACACGAACGGCATCCACCTAATTAAAAGTCCCGTTCCAACTTCTAAGAAACCATTGGCCATCGAACTTCCCGGCAATAAGGGTAATTTGCACACTGTGCACAATGGGAGTACCGCTCACCCTAGCTCCATTTATGATTCTCGTTCACCTGCACCGTCTATGACCACCTGCTATGCACCTCACTATCTGCGCGATGCAGTTCTCCTTTCTGCATCCCCCTATTACGAGGTTGATATACGATTTTTCGAAATCTCTGCAGAATCCAACCACGGGGCGACTAGATTGCGGATTTGATCCATTTATGAGAAAAACGAGTGGACGTTATTTGAAGGAGCGAAAAGATTAGCAGGGTTAGAGGATCGTTATGCAATTGCGAACTTCTTAAAATCGGTGAAGGAAGAAGAAAATTTTTATCTGGCTTCTATGTCTCGCAATTGGTGGAGACAATTTTTATTTGGCTTCTATGTCTCGCGATTGATGGTGGACATTTTTATTTGGCTTCTATGTCTCGCAATTGATGACGACAACTTTGGATAAAGATCTACAGTCTAATTATGACTTTCATGTATTTACAACAGAAAAAATGTTGTATGAAATGAATTCTTTTCGCTTCGACGTAAAAGTTGAACAAAACCGAAACAATGTACGGAAACGAAAACTGAAACGTTAAATACCGCGGCGATCGGTCAGCGTGTCAACGCAAAAATGTGATTGTCGAATCTCGCCCGGAATTCACTGGTAGCAAAATATAAAAAACGTGTTATTTCTCTCGTGCACGAGCTCCGATATTTTTCTAACATTTATTGTCGTCGAATGTATGAAATAAATATTTGTATTCAACTTGCGTGTGTACGTGTGCTGTGTTTATCCGATTTTCGTAAACAACTACGGTGACGTGTATTTCATGTAGCCGTTACCATAGTCAGATTGACTCGAATCGAGGTGAAACAGTTACCCCTTCTCTGCCGGTATCGGATTAGTCACGTGACATTGCGTCGCATGCACGACAGAGACGAAACGCGTCACGTGACCGAGCTGCGGCGGAAGCATGGTGGAAGGGGAAGGTAGAGTGGAGACATAAGTCTTTAAAAGAGAGCATACTACTCGCCGTAGTCACACGGCTGTGCATACGCGGTATAAAACGATAGTGCACCATAATTTCGATATCTGCGAGACTGTACGTAATCTGAATAGCGCGTTACTAATTTTTAGGATGCACTTTAGAGGCTTATCGATAAAAATGTCACGCTATTGTCCCGGTATATGACGGAGCACTATAAACATCGTTACAACGGCAATGAAAGCGTTAAGCGTGCACGACGATATTGCAAATTGCAAATAACGTTCGAGATATTTTTTACGGCGGCGTTGTAACAGCAGACAATTATATTTTACTCGAAACTCGCTGTTCCCGTTCGGCCGCTGCAAATTGAGACGGCGATAAAATTAATACGCAACAGCAACGCCCGATTGAATTACACGTGTTTTCTTCACGTGCGCGCGCTCGTGAAATTTCTGCAGAAGCCGGCACACGTACCTCAAGAAATTAACAGCGATGATTTATTACCGAGATATCGCAAAAATAGACGCCGCGGAGACTCGAATGAGTTCCGTGTGCCACCAATACAACAATAAATAGCCCGGGAGAGTGTTATCGGGTGCCAGAAACGACAACCGAACACGGTGAAAACACGATAAACGTTACACATCTGGTTACGCGTTTATTATGTTTTTGACCCCGATGTCGGGCGCGGACTCTTGCCAAATTTGTAGCCCGTAATTCCGAGGAAGTAGTCGCACGTGAAAAATCGAATTAGTTTTATCTAAAGTTACAATGCTGTTATCACTGTTCCGTGACAATGACTGTTTTCATATTTGACTAGAGGATTCAATCAATTATTTCGATTATGAGAGCTGTTGAGAAATACATGCTGGTAGCGAACAAAAAAACACAAAACAGAAAAACACAGCAACGTCGAAACAAAGAACTATACCCACGGAATGTCATGAACTCACCATAAAAAGGCGAATGGAGTCGCAAAATGTGCGTCATTCCAACCGATAGAGAATCGATTCCCGTGTTCGAGCGTCCACCGAGCGAAAAAGCTTACATCAACGGCGTCGCTGAGTGTCGAGAAGAAGAAACAGACCACGATTGATATTTCGCAGGCAACGTGCACGACAGATAACATCTTCCCCCGGTTGGGTGGTGATTTGCGATTAGTATACCCGTCCGGTCTCGGTAAAACGTAACCGAGCCGAGGTCGCATTGAATACGATTCACGTATTCCGCTCGGGGGACCGTGCCCGTTCTCTCTGCGCCGCGAAAAAGTTCCCAGGCGAGAGGAAAACAAGCAATTTATCGTTTCAATTTCAACGAATGGCCTGCTCTCGGACCTCGATGATCACGTATCTATCTATCAAATTGACTCTTATCACTCTATTATCGGCCGAATCGTTCCTGGCCGATTTGTCGCGAATATTTCACGGCCGAGCGAAAAATGCCGTGCAAAAATACCCTGCGACTTTGAGGGACTTTATGTACTTGGTATTATTTATACCGTGACTTTTGTTAATATTCGGGCAATTAAAAAGACGGTAACTTTTTTAATATTGGAACATACATCAGTTTCATTCATGACGTGAAAAATAAATCTTTAAAAAATTGCAATTGGTCGGAATCGTACAGAAAATACTAAAGGTTGTTCACAATTTCTTTTTGTGGGCCTATAATAAAAATTTAACTCTTTGCAGTCGGAGCTATTTTATCTTGAAAATTGAACATTTCTTCCGACCTAGAATAATTCCATTGTGTATGATGTTATTCATTTTATGGATATGAAATTGATACAATACCTCGTACAATACTTAAATGTGTAGCAATGTAAACATAATAATGTGAAGAATATTCAAAATAATGGTACAGTAATTTTTAGTGGTAACTCTGAGTCACCCCTCGACTGCTAAGGGTTAAAAAATACGTTTCCTAGATCTGTATAAAAAAAATAGCAAAGAAATACTTAAAATAGCAGACAATGTAAAACAATATCATGAATAAGAATAAAAAGGGAAATTCAACAAATAAAACGTTTTCCAGTATGTTCAGGATTAAGTCGAAGAAACCATATCGCAAAGTTAATTTATTCCCAGGCTAAGAGCAAGTGTACCGACTGTTATCTCGCAAAATATGGAAACACACTTCCTCGGTGTATCATGAGTCCGGCACCAATGCTCAGACTTACTTGCGCATATGTACAAAGGAATTAGTTTTCTCGCGCATTCCCACGTACTTACATTTCACTTACAGCGCCATTAATAATAACACCGACTAATTAGGATCCAGACGAGAAGCGAATACCGCTCGAAACAGCATCGGTCAAACCTAGCCGCGGCACCGTGTTCACGGCTCGTAAACCATTAAGAATTTTATCAGAATTGTAAATATTTCTCAAAGGCCGCTTCGCATGAGGAAAGATTCCGTGAAAGCTGGAACACGACCGTGAATTATTCAACGCGAGAGACGATCCGGGATTGATCTCTGCCCGCGGGGACCAATCCGGTCGGTAACTTTTGTTTTGATAGACAATCGAGTCGCCGATGTGGTAATGTCCTTCGAAACAGAAGAAATTGTCGACGATATCAGGAAACCGAAAGATACAAAAAGCGACTTCTGGAGTTCGGAAAAAATACGAACACACGATAATTTGAACAACGTTGCTATAACGAACACACGATACAGACAAGTATCTACAGATAAAAACTCTACAGTTCTAACTCTAATACAGTTCGAATTATATCGTGTATGGTGTCGCTTTAATCATGAAAACGAAGTTAAAAGTATTTATTGCCGCCTATTAAGCAGAATTGGATGGAGAAGACACGTTTTTCGCGAGATCAGCGAATTTTGCAAATTGTGATATGCGTCGTGCATCATCGCGGTGCTCCACATATTGGGAATTACACGAAACGTCGAGCGAGGGTTTCCGCGAATGCTTTTTCGCACCTTGGACGTCGGCTGGAAATTCCGACGATTTACGACGGCATTTCTGGGGAAATGCAAGTTTCCTCCTTTCGTTTAACTCGCTTAGGTAGTAAATTCCGGCGTCCATCGTCGACCAACAGGTGGACCGCGTACATTCGCGAGGACTGCTTCCGCCTATGTAAGGCATAATGTTTCATAGATATTGCGGGCGTTAATGAAGCTTTGTGTCGGCAGTTTCTGTCGAACGTAATTGCAATTTGCGCGGTCGAGCAAGTTTCTGCAAATGGGATTCGGTACCTCTCCCATGTGACAAACTTGAGATGAATTGTATAGTTATGTCTCTGGGATATGCAGTAATAAAAAAAATTATTTTATCATTTCCGTGGACAGTTTTCAAGAACTGAAGTAGAACTTCATTTTTTGCAGTGATCTTTTTGTTGTATTATATTTCGAGAAATTTTACAGATGCATATTCATACAAGAATTCATTACTTTCAATTTACCGAACAATTCTTCTCAATCTCCTGGTGATTCATGGCCGAATATTTTTACCGCGTTTAAAATACACTTTCCTAAATAAAATTGCTCGTGTTCCACATTCAAACGTTTCTCTGTATAAATATGTATGGATGAAAAACTTTCAACCATTCTGTACAATTTGATGAATTTTATAGACCACTGTGTTTGGAACAGAAATAGCCAAGTTTCGAATGGAAATCGTCGTATATCATTGCAGATAAAAAATAAACACATCATTTTCAAATTCCATTGATAATTGCTCTGAACGTATAAATTGCTCAATGTCTTGATAATGAATCACCTCCGGAGTCCAGAGAAACATTCACATCAATGTTAATCTTCTCTGTTATCATAAATCTTAAATAATGCGTAAAAAAGTTCCTCGCATTATCAATAATTGCCACGAAAAAATGATAAAATTTACATACAATGTAGTCCAACAATTTCTACTACGTTGAATCTCCATACAATTGCGGAATAAACTATCCCGACGGAGCTGCACGAGTAATTATCGCAAAAGACCTTCGTGGCGAATGGAGAAAAAGAAGTGAACTACCCGAGTGTCTTCGGTGATTAGCTCATTCGAGATTACTTTATATTGAAACACGTTCGAGACTTCGAGGAAATGATTAAATTCTTCAGGTTCCTTCGTCTGTGCAGACACGGGATTGCTCGAAGAAGTTCCAGGGACCCGAACGAAATCGAATTCCAAAGACAATTCGTTTGAATTGCACTTTCAACTCCCCCGATGGACTAAATTAGAGCATTGTAACGCGTTCCCGCGAATCAATGGGTTCCGAGCGGCCAATCAGATCGCAGATAAGATTGTCCAAACAAAAGGGGATTGTCTTAGGAACCCGATATACAACCAACTTCCGAAATCGAATCGCGGTTGACACAACGGACCGGGGCTAACTTCGACGAAGATTTAATAATCCATCCGCACGAACACCATCTCGATACCGAAAGGTAGTCCCTTACAAATTCAACGATTCACAATTTTCCACTTTCTTGACGATATCTTCAATTACAATTAATGAAAAGAAGTTACCTCAAGCAGAACAGTTTAATGAAACTTTCTTTTAGGATTACTATTAAGGATTACTATTAATACTTTATCAAGAAGTAACTCCTTTCAAATTTAACGATTCGCAACTAATTTTCCAGGTTCCTAAAGAAATCCTCGGTCACAGTCGATGAAAAGAAGTTGCCTCGAGCAACGCAATCGAATAAAACTTTCTTTCGGAATTATTGCATCGAGAGGAGAATTATTATCCAACATTTCACGAACAAGAGAGGTGGTTCTTTCAAATTCAATGATTTTCAACTAATTCTTCAATTACATTAACCAGAACTCTATTACAAGCAGTCTACTAAAACTTTCTTTTGGAGTTGCTATCGAGAGAATTATTAATATTTACGTCACATTTCAAACAGATATCATTTTCTTTCAACCAACAACTCTAATCAAATTATTCGGCTAGTTTACTTGAAACAACTGTACCAAGCTAACTTTTTACGGCTCAAGACACCCGAAGGGTAATCCCTTTTACAGCCCCTAACAGTTTGCTCTCATAAATGCTTATCGAATCATTAAATCACCCGGACCCAAAACATGAAAGTTTCCAAAGTTATTCACTGTAGGGATTATAGTTCGATAAGACATCATAACAGTCCCCCTCGAGCTCGTAAACGAGATTAAAAGAAAATCCCTTAGAGTATCTTAAACCGATAAAGTGAGAAATGATCGTTTGATAATTCCTGATAAGATTAACGTCCTCCTATAAATAGATTCCTCCAAATTTAATTTGTTAGATTTGGAGAACAATCGGTACAACAAATGATACGAATATAAAAATATATAGTCTCGAACGTACCGCGAACGCAATAGCAAAATTATTTCAGCATTGTCTTTTTATAGTTCCTCGGAACCGATGCGTCGATATCGGAATAACAGAAATGGTTACCGTGAACGTAAGAGTTATATCGAAACCACTGATATTTTCGATGTGCGGCAATTTCGATGACCACTACCGTGTAACAAATTTAACGACTTGTTCAACCTTCGAGGCTTCGGTGTTTGCATTTGAATTGTTTATTGCTTTTAACGCAGAAGTGCGTTGCGAAAAATACGTACAGATGCTTGCGTCACAATAGACAATCGAATAGGTAACGCTTTCGATGTTGTGTCACATAATGTAACTTGATAAATATAATTAATATAATTTTAATTGTAAGACCTGTTCAATCCTCAGGCTAGGCACAGAAGCAAAATAATTGGACACAGGTTAAAATGAATCTCCATTATCGGACAGCGGATTTTATGAAACGGTAAAAACAGTGGAAAAATTTAAAAATATTGTTATATTATTTTCAAGCTATTAAATGTATTCAGAAAGAAAATAAATTTCTATTTCACTCCAGTTTGTTGCAACACAGGTAGAACATTTTTCTTTCGCATAAAGATCCGCTGTCTACCCATTATTTTCAGTATCGTTTAAATAAATTGTTGAACACCCCTGAATTATGTAATTTAATCATGATTTCCAAATAAATCTAGATTAAAAGGTGTCCTCCAGAATTGGTACACCTGTAGTACACCTACTACATAGACCTAAAGATCAAATTGTGTACAGTGTGCGTTATTGTGACTTGTAGTGGCTACTTGAAAGTGTAATTGTTGGGTTCGGTGCTCTGAATAAACTGCTAGGTTAACGAACATTTTATTTGGAAGATCTTACTCGCGATGGCACGATTCAAAATGAAACAGACTACATATTCACTGTTCCATCCAGTGTGACATACTCGCACTTCGCTTTCTCTCTACAAAACGTAGTTTAACTTAGCAGAAAAAATATTTAGAACAATTTTGCCAATTGTAATTATTATTATTATGTGTATTATGGTATCGTAGCACAATAGAATTTATTTCTAAATACAAATTATATAATAAAAATGCAATAATATCATTTCTATCCACAAATACGAAATCTGATGGAAACGGTCTCGGTGCTTGAAAGGGTTTTCAAGTTTCTTTTTGTTTCATTTCTAAGGTGCAGAGCGAAATCAGAGAATTTTTCGATACAAATACTAATACTAATAATCGACGAATCTCTTATTTAATCTTGGTCTAATATTGGTAAGTATCCACATATGTAGTTTTTATCTTAAAACGTTAGATATTCCATAAGAAAGTAATAAAGATCGAATTTAGTCACTATTTTCGATGCTCGAGTAACTATTATGCGTTGCTGTTACACATTTCGCAAGTGTCCGGATACTTTTGAGCGGTAGTAGTGTAGATTCGTCCGTGTAACATGCTCGCAAGATTCGCGCCTAAGCATTTGCCGCTGCACCGTCGCAGGTTTTCCGTTATCCGGACTACGTTTCCGCGATTCGCAGATTGTTTGCGGACTTTTGTTTACTCGAAACGATTGGGGACCGAAAGAGATGGTCGGAGGTTATAGGCGGGCAATCGGGTTTAGACGAATGACAGTCTCGGAGGCCGATAGCGGGCGCGATAAGATTGCTGAAAGAACAAGGATCTAGATTACGATCTGCGTTCGTCGATCTGTCACGTTCGATTGACAGCTAGCATCCAGCTATACACACAGAGCGCGCCACGCAGTCCCCAGCCCCGACACGCACTCCGAATAACCAATGGCGCGTGTGTGTCTTTCTTAAAAGAAACACGTTAATCTCGCGCAAGGTCGACGTCGCGCGCGACGACAGACGCCCTTGAGACAAGGGTGCGAACGGAAAAATGCGAGCGACACTCCGTGAAAAAAGGGCGTGTGAATGCCCGCCGAGAGAGTCCCTGGCGTCCACTGGTGTGGTGTGACACACGGCTGCTAATGACACGAATGTCTCGCGAAAAACACGGGCCGACGTTTAATCGGCCGTGGATTATCGATTACCTGGGTATGCAGTCCGGTGCCGTACGATCCACTTCCCAGGTGGCGAACAGCTTCATGGGAACGGGCCGGGTGGCCGGGGCTGTCGTCTTCGTACGTTCCGCCATTTTTGGCCCGTCGGCCCACAAAAACACTCCCCACACCTTCAGTTCACCGCGGCTCGCGGCTGACTGACTAAGCCCGCTCGTGGCGCCATGCGAACACACCGCTCTCGGCCGACCCTACGAACAACCACGGAAACACACGAAGATACCTTCCGTACGAACCGTAAAATAAACTAGCACGAATTGGATACAGTCATAAACCGAAAGCAGAAAGGATAGGAGAGTGCTCACGCCCTCGGGTTTTCGATGTCACCGGTATAGTGCTGCCCCTACAAAGAATCCTAGCCTGGATCAGATCCCATACCCACGGTAGAGCGGATTTTCCCCTCCCACTTTTAACCTGGATCAGATCCCTCACCCATGGTAGAGCGAATTCCCCCTCGGATTTTAAGATTTTAGATTTCCACGGACTAGTAAAGGTTCTGTTTCATGCTAAAACATGCTGCTGAATGGTGTAGTCTCTGTTTCGTGGGAAAAGTGGCTCTACCGTGGGTGTGGGATCTGTTCTGTGCTAAGCGTGAGCGTGCCAAAAAGTGGCGGCAACTTATACCCGGGCGTGAGCACTCTCCTATCCTCTCTGCCGAAAGCAACAACGTAGACTACGCAACACACGGGAAGATTAGTGGCTTATGGAATCTCTTTTTTTATTTCTTTTATTTTAAAGATCAGTGGAAAAAATACGTTTTTGTACGCTGTGCGGGACTCGAGGGAACAGGTGGTCGGTTCCCTCCATACCTACTAAAAATAATCACTCATCCAGGACCCTTGGGCCCTATCCTCCCATTCAACTAGCATGCCCAACGAAGGACAGTTCAGGGACCCGCTATTTGCATTTCTGCCTGAACTGCCTTGCGGTTTCGGGCTAACACCACACATGTTCTTGTCTCTCGGCTTATGGAATCTATCGTATCGACGTCATTGAGTATAATACTAGAAGTGAAACTCGTATTGGAATTTTCGATCGTAGACCAGCTGTAATATCTGTGGTTGCAAGGAGAAACACCGCATGTCACAATTTCATACAATTCGAGTTTATGCAGAATATAGGATTTACGTATTTACCAAAAAAAGTCATGAAAACAAGTTCGAAAGCCTAAAAAAAATTAGTCAAAGCATTAGTGAAAGTATGTGACCACAGAATAATTATTTGAGCCGTGAAACCGTAGATATACAGGGTGTACTGAAATTTTGTACTTTCTTGAAAGGAGTGATTCCTGAGGTGGTTTGATTTCGTTGCGAAGTTATTAACGAAAAATACGGGCCAATCAGAGCGAGGTTACAGCTTGCTGATTGGTCCGCGTGTTTTTCGTTAATACTTTCTGAACAAAGCCACGCAGAATATTTTCGCAAAGGAAAAAGTCCTTTCAAGGACGTACATTTTTCGACAGTGTATAGCGAGTGATTGATTTACTTGTGATTTATAGTTCTGTATAAAGTCTGTGGTTGCTGTCTTATGTAGTTTACTAACTCATGGTTTTAATTTGGCAGAGGGCGTAAGAAAACCACTGACCGACAAAAGTCTCCTACTTACCTATGTCGCTGAATAGCACAGAGGCTGACAGTGCCACTGATTTTTAGCAAAGTCGGTATTTCAGATTATATTTCACAAAATTCTGCATGGTGATTGGTCTAATCCTAAATATTTTCGATGGAGAAAAACTTGCTTAGATTGTTAGTAACATTGAGAATAATAATACCTAAAGCCCTTAGTAGATCTCAAATTAATTTTCAGTAGCACAATTGTTCTTAATTTGCAATTTATCTCTACTCGTATTTAGGTTCGATGCACCTGAAATATTCTTCTTTGTACATCCAATAAATGTTCGAACGTCTTCTGGTTAAATACCAGATTCAAATTTAATTTGAAAATTATCGAAACGCTTAGAACATACATACTTCTTTTTAGAAATTAGCCTTAAAAAACGTATTATTTAATAGACTAATTCTTATTTATGAACTTTGTAGTCAAACGAACGATTGCACTATAAAGTAGTAAGTATGTGTATTATTCTAAAAAATTCTCTATACCGTAATCTATGTAAATATTTCAAAAACATTATACGCCACATCGCGAGTCAAGAGTTACATTGGTAAATCAGCATACAATAATTGCAAAAAATATGTTTAATATCATTATTTACTATACATATTATCATATTACAAAATTTAAAATACAGAAAATAAGATTTCGTACGCATGAAAGCTTTATTTAATAAAGCCTAATCAATTCTGTACAAGGTCATAAAAGACATTTACAAGAACTAAAATGATGCATAATTTTGTGACCTTTTTTGTCATAAAACGTCTACTTTTTTCTATATACGTAAATCTGATATAAAAAAAAAGAAAAAAAATACTATTAAATATAATAGGATTTTTCAATTACCACTAATGTTTCTGAAGAACTTTTTATTACAAAATGCATAGGTGACATGAAGAATCAAATAAATATTCGTATCCTGTATCTCAAATCATTTTACCAGTTATCTCACACGATTAAATAATGTGATGAGATAAACACCACATTAGCACAGGTTGGGTACCCGCCACAAAGAACATAAAATAGATTCTCCTTTTGTTACCGGATGCTGTGTACGAGCTGTCGTTCCTCGGAAGGACTCTTAACTTTAACGACCGTGTAACAAAAAATGCCAAAGATACACAGCAGTACAGCAAAGTCATGTAATAACCGAATGTTTGGAAAGCTAACGAAGCTAGTAGAGCCGCATTGATTCCGACGTATTTATAGCCACAGTAAGCCAACAAATCTAATGTCGAAAGGCTCGTTTCGAGATGCATAATATAGAGAATCACAACCTGCACTAGAATTTCTACAATATTCCATGCGAGAGCCGAACTGGCTAATGTACTTAGCGGAGTGAAGCGGTCCTGAATTCCTAAGGCTAGCGCAGCTATAATTATGTACGTCACGAATGCCATAGTTGGAATATACATATCCAAGGCATTTTTCTCAAAGCGCGGTTGCAATGGTATGTCCTGCTCATACCTGACAGACCAATCCTGTTGAAAAGATCATTAGTTCACACTCGTATAGAAATCATTAGATCTGCGAAACTTACTTTCTGAGAAAATGGGAAGAGCAGCAACGACAGTTTCGTAAGAACATAGTTTGTGTCCACGGCGAAGTAGTACTTCAAAGCTGTGAGAGGCATGTATTTCTCGAATTTCTGACTTCCGTATCCCATCAAAGCATTACCGTATTGCATAGCCATGTTTGTAACTACTGGTTCCGCGAATAACTGTGTTGTAAATTGTGGTGGCGAATATTGTTGTTCACCAGGTGGAATATTTTCAGTGGGAGGATAGGCTTGCATTGGCACTGAACTAAATCCGTATGGCGGTGGCTGTTGCGGAGGCATATTATAGCCATAGTCTGGCATCATGCCGTTGTTCATAATATCCTGTTCATGAAAATGCACTGGATCAGTCGGGGTACGTATTATTATATATTGGATGATTGCTAAAGTTCGTGTGCTTCAAGCTGAGAGAGCTCAATAGTTTTTTTTAAGAAAACCACAAGATTTTACTAAAAACGGAATCCTCCAGCTTGTAGAAATGCTAGGCAACACTTGTATTAGGTTGGAACGAAAGTTCGTAGCGTTTTTAAATTAAAATTCAAAGATAAAATTAAAATATTTATTCGTAGGTTTATTGAATAATATAAGTCACCTAAAAAATGGCAAAAAGTAATAGAAGAGAATGTAAAATATGTTATTGAACAAATCTATGTATAAATATCCTAATTTTATCTTTGAGTTTTAATTTAAAGACCCTACGAACTTTCGTTCCAACCCAATAGATTAATAAAATTGTTCTTTTAACGTGTAATCGCTTGGGTTTTATTTTCACATCAGACACAAACTTTTGCAATCATCTACTATAATTTTATATGTGTGTCATGCCTTTTAATAGATAAATTTTATGGTGTTCTAACACATCATTTTACCTGTTGATTATACATGTACGGGCTTTTGGGCACAGATGTAGGAGCTGCTATACCAGCAGATGGATCCAGTATTCTCTTAGGTCTCCCTGTGGAAATGATTATTACATAAGTTGCATAATCATATAAAATTGAATATGTATTTTCCATATGGGCTTATTTCAACACTTCATTAACGACATATACTAAATAAAGAGTACCCAAGTATCATAACCTCTTTGATTTATCAAATGACTGAATGCCTTGTAATATTACATTTTGTCAACGCTATTGTATACTTGAAATTAACATTCGTAGATTTACTTTGATACAATTCGACAAATGTAAAATCCAAGTTATAATGACAATACAAAATACGAAACATATTCGTTCATACTCGTAAACTTACCACGACGTGCACTGGAATGATTGTAATTCATTCTGTTTCAACTGATCTCCTTAATTATTAGATAAAAACACTTAATTTTATTGCTAACTCGACAGCCTGCAATTAGAATCCACTATATGCACAATGAAAATTGAAAACAATTCACGCTACATGTCGCCATACTCCGTAATTCATGAAGAAGTCCCCCACTACGATGTATTATGATTCTGAGGTTCTGTCATCTTCCACGTTTCTTCAATCACTGTATCAACAAAGATTTTTATTTATTTTATAATTTTAGTGTGTTTAAAAAATGAGTTATTTAGATTCATAATATTGAGAGTAGACTACAATTTATGGTTACACAAGATATGGTTGAGTCTCATTTATGTAATGACAGACACGTGAATATTAGTAGACATGTTAAATAAAAATCTATCGTTTTGCGAAATCAATATTAAATACAAATAAAATAATAATATTAAAATGCATATGTGAAATTATTTTCAAATATATTCGTAGTAGCAGATATTACATTTATTACAGAGCTTACTTTGATATAAAAAGCGATCATTAGTAACGCATTAATATATACTGAAATTATTATTAATATATTATTAATTTATGGAACAATGTAATAAAAAAGAATGTCAAAATTTTACTGTTTTCGAAGAGAAAAAGAAATTCAGGGGGCACCCGGGTTTGAACCGGGGACCTCTCGATCTGCAGTCGAATGCTCTACCACTGAGCTATACCCCCAGTTGTAATACTATTTCCAAAATCGGTAATTCAATTGCACTCGCAATCCTTGCACATTATTCATTTATAGAATTATTCGTTATACGATTTTTAGAAATATCAAATTATGAAAATTTACATTCCATTTTTCCCGAACATAACAATCATATTCCACACACTTTTTCTTAAAAAATGAAGTCACAAGTCTGCGAAGAAAATATGCTCATATCCTAACGAACTCACCGGAGATCTAACAATTCTGTATTAATTTTATTATATTAAATGGATTTATCTAAATACGAGAGAAAGGCTTTTTTACTTTGTTAATAGTTAGACACTTTCTTCACTGTTCGAATTTAATCTCAGCATTTTTATCAAGTTGTGGTACGTTTTATCATTTAAGGAATAGAAATAGATTCATTTTAGGGGCTGGTTTTGTAGTAATTTGAGCGAGATAAACGATTTTTAAGCACCGATGCAAAAATATGCGTTTTCAGTTTCTATTGATACGTCACTGAGACAATGGTATCCAAGCAACCCTTACATTAACTGGTCGCAGTGTCGAAGGGTTGCCAGTGCGCGTCCCACCCTCGCGTGGTGCGGTTCACAATCTCCAGCTCGAGGGTACCTCGTGGAAGCTTCATTCAGTGTTCTAAACACATCCGAAGACACATACATCGCGATGGAAAATTTTCAAAAGTTACCGGTACCATTCCCCGGAAAGTAAGCTTCACGTCAAACAACTTTCCTCAACATTCGACGTCCACCACGTTGAACAGCTGGTATTTGTAATCGAAAGCGCACGTGTGTAACACATTAAGAAATTATGATTCACTTGAAAGAGCACAACATTCATGACTAATAAAAGGACTCGAACGCACTGTTCAACACTTCATTTTTCTCTTCTCTTTCACCCTATAATAATGTACAGCTGGCATGCATCATAAATGATTTTTCTAGCAGAAAATTCTTTCGTTTCGACGCAAGTGAAATTTGTTGGGAGGTTGAATGAAAAATATTGAAACAGGCAGATTGTGTATGAAGAAATTAGACATTGTTTAAACATTGCCCCAGACAATGTAAAATGTATTTTGTATATCACAGGGTCGTTACCATCGCACCGACCAATTAACTGCGAAATTGCACCAGATAAGAGGAGACACATGCTTCATATGCATCGCATGCACCTAAAGCACCAGCTATAAACACGGTATTACGTCCTATAAATATTAATGTTTTACATGCTCCTATCACCGAACGCAATCCAGTTTTTACTCTCTTCCCGTGACAAACTATGTTGCTATCAATTTCTTCAAAGATCCGTACGCATTCTATTGAATCGTGAAAAGCGGAACCGACTATCATCAATCAGTGGCAGATAGCAATCTGTAACTGGTCAATTTTCCGCGACTGGCAATCTCAAGTAAACGTTCAAATAAATTTCCATTAATTTTCATTAATCTTCGTTCGCCACGACAAAGTAGAATAGTATTCTCCCGCTGCCAAACGGTGCACACAGACAATCGTTCGCTACCGTGAGCCCATCGGTAATCGGTAGATGGATCATCGATTCAGTCCCCAATAGACACGATGAATCGAGCGTTCTCACGGTGTTGCCGCACGTAATCTTACATGAAACTGGAGATGTTATCATTAAATATTAACGACGCGCCATCACGAAGAGCGAACGGCCTACGCGAATTATTAACGGAGCAATAACGATCGACGTGCGGCACGGTGAATCAACGAAATAACGATTTTCAGTCATCGCCGCGTTAAGGCAACACGTGCACGTGGGTTCGTTGTACGTGTGTATATATATCATTAAACGTGCGCCACTTTGTTAGGGTCGGCCACTCTGATTCAACACTTGGCCCGTAACATTCTTGGAATTTCGAATGCGTTTTCTTGCGGTATGGACTTTCTTATCGATTCCACCTGCATTCCTTGCCACCCTGTTGGCTCCCCACGTAGAATTCTAAACCGCTCATGAAAAATGATATTTTATTAATCCGTTGCGATGCAACAGGAGAAAAAGTTATCGCAACTAAACTGCAAATTATAATGACTCTCTACTTTAGTTGTACCATAAGAAATCTTCTCCTGGTGTTTATAAATTGCATTAAAATTCCAGATTATTTTCGTTGTTGACCGGCAAAGAAATTGAAATCGTTGATGAGAGAGAAGAATGCAATCGTAGAACGAAAGTTTGCGATTTCGTGCCGATCACACACGTTCAATTATTCGTCTAACAAAAAATCAATTTATTCGCACACTGTTTTGATGGTGTCGCATGCGTCCAGCCATTTTTAAAAATCGATATGTTACAATTTACCGGGCACGCAGTTGCACAAAAAGTATACGATCGTGACGATAATTATTCGTCACGAGTTCCAGCGCTCGAGACGCGCGGTTAAGAATGTTGTGCAACACGCGTAATGCTGAATTCGATGGTTCTTTAAATAAACGAGCATTTTACGTGTCCGCGACCAGTAAACGTTTTACGCGTAGTTTTCGCGAAAAGAATTATACGGGCAAGAATCGCGTCAGTGCGAAACAGAATCTAGAAGGGATAGATCGTAACTTCAAAACCGCTATCGATTCTCACGTACTGTTGCACACATTATAAACTGACTTGAAGTCTGGTTCCACGATAGCGTGACACGTGACGAGAAACAAGCCTAAGAACGTAGATACTGCTGTTTAAGAACAGCAGTAACACCGTTCGAATTGCGGGGGAAAATTGCTCCGATGACACACATGCCGGATTTTTACGCTTCGCGTCCTCGACATTGCCTGACGGAACTGGTCTGTCACTGTCAACTGGTATCGTTCACGGGAATCGATCGTTCGATTTGTTCCGGAAAGCTGTCATTCATATTAGTATAACCAGATCGATTTTTATGCAAAATTAAAACCTGCTTCAATTTCAACGAGCAGGAGTTAAATGCAAAACGTCACGTCCCTCAGTAATTTTAGAATTATACAATATACAAGTATACAAGTATGCAGTTTATAAAAATGTAGATTGCTTAATAAATCAATTTTCGGTTCCCCTTATTCGATTTCGGTTTCCATGAATTGGACCAGGATAATTATTTGTTTGAACAAACCTGGAACTATTAACGTAATAAGCGAAGTGGGAAGTGCTTTAACGGCTATTACAAATTGCAACCGGGTGCAGTCGCTATCGCTGATAATATGATTGTGATTTTTCATTCTTCTAATCTACCTGGAATCGAAGTGTTGCTTCGTAGGTAGCTTCAAGGACACTCGTCGACAGTCGATGGAAGCAATATCGGTTAGTGCTACCACGCCAGTGGCGTGCAGGGCTGTCCAGTGTTAATTTCTTATCAAACTTCTTTTCCCTTGGAAATTAATCGATTCATATCGCTCTATTTTCTGGGCACATACTCGGCGGTCGAACGCCCAACTTTCGGATGCACCTCGCTTCTTCCAGCGTTCCCCAGCTTTAGAACCATTGCAATGCAGTAAAGTTTGGTTGAATTGCACCGTTGCAATGCGTTGCAACGACAGAATTAGGTTCCTCGTATTTCCTCGTATGGTTTAACCTGATGAAAATTATCAAAAGGAGAAAGAAAGTTCCATTTAGCTCCTGCTTTTTTGCAATTGATACAAACATTTTTTATTTTGTATAAAAATCCACGGTCTACTGATAATCGTAATATAATTTTTCTTCGAGTATGTAATAAATGAGTAAGGAATATTCACGTGCTCGGCTGATAATTAATGGTATGAGCTGGTTAATTTTTAATCTTTCCCGATTCGACTAGTTCCGCGTAGTAACCAGTTCTCTCGTGATAACTAGGTCTCCGAGCAATTAAAGCGACTGAGACGAATGAACAGCTGCAACTTCTAGCATATTCGCTTCTTCTCTTACGTCTTATCATGCATTACGAAGCATAAATTGCTACCGCAGCTCTTCGTTGTCCAGCGGTGCGTTTAATGTTTGAAGAATTATGATTCAATGCGTGGAAACATGAGCGACGTACGCTATATAATCAGCTACAGAAAATAAATTTCTGGTAAATTTTGGGACTCGCATATCAGCCGAGCAGGATAGCAAGGAAAGAGAAGAAATGGTAAAATTCGTCATGTCGCGACCTTGCCGTGAAATCTAGCATAATGGTTCCCTTACGGGTGATAGGTGTTGTGGCGTTGGGTTTCTATGGCAGCGAGTGACCTGGTCAGTCCACCACGTGGACAGTAACCGAGCTTTAAATTCGGGTCGAGTTTAGTGATAAGTTCCTGATAGGATCTGCGATCGTGTCAGGCCTTCTTGAGGGAACGAGGTCTCGGTGTCTGTCAGTCAATTATTAACCAAACTATTCTTTACATCGCCCTATAGAATGAGGTTTATTAGAAAACTAGCCAGCCCTGGATCGATAATAACCGCCTTCTCTCTTTCTCTCTCGTTCTCTCGTTCCCGGGATCAGCAAAAAATCTGCAAACGCATTTTTTTTTTTCTTTATCAACATCGTTCATTTGTCGCATTGGAGGTGTTGCGATTGCCGAATTATTACCGTTGCCGTATCACTGCGGGCGAGCACAAACACCTGCCATTTCTACATCGGTGATCATTATTGGTGTGGCTGTCGGCTGTTCATTCTCATTGTCAGTCACGCAGCGGCTGTGTTTACTCCAGCTAACAGTAGTTGAAGCCGTTTCGCTCAGACAGTGGAAACGGATAGCCGGGGAATTGCACGGCAGACAAAGAATTGCGGAAAGATCCGACTTGATAGACTTCAGCTCTGGAGTCGCAGCTGGCCTCAGACTAATTTTGAGGCTCGTAATTGGACTGCAGACCTTCATGAGTTTACTCTTTAGTTTCAGCAGTTGTACTGTACCAAAAGGAAGCTTAGACATCTTCTTTTACGTTCTAATCCGATACGAAATTCTTAGATCACGTTACCGATATTTGCTTTTCTAAACATCAATTTTTAATTCTTTTATGAAGCGATACGAAAGGAGATTTGGTCACGCAATAAATGAGAAATATTGACACCGGATTTTTTATTGTTTCCCGAAGCAGTCCTGTACCACAGTGAACGGCGTGACACCGCAAACTCTCTTCGGCGCGATGAGTTCGATCCGTCGACAGGAGGAAAGATGCTACCACGCGAGATCAGGCTAGTTTCGAACCGGTGCCAGAGACGGGCATGGACACTAAGACTCCGCCAATCCCGTTGAAGGTCCAGGAGAAGCCAAAACCGAAACAGCAGGAAAGTGTGGCCGATGTGTCTCTGCCCCCGCTGACACCATACAGGAACCATCGACAGAAGCAGAAAACACCTGGGACTGCTCAGTGGTCGCGTGATGCACCAAGCGCCATACGGTATCAGGATCATCAGAAAAAAAGGCCTTACAGGTACACTTGCCCACCCCTTCGATCGATATGCATTTCTTCGGCCTGTGTTTAGAGCCGGTTTCTCTGTTCTCTTACCTAGTTAACCAATTTTCACGCGCGGAAAAACTCGAGCCTAAAACTTCAGCGAGACTAATCACTTTTGATGCAAGAACTATAACTTTCCTGAAACTAGTTTCTTGAACATCATTTTCTTAATGTAAATTATAAAATTGTACGTGTCTCTACGATTCTCTTCGATGAAGTTCATGTGCGAATTGTTCGAACGGGTAGAGATGCAAACGGGTTGTTAACTGTTGCAGAGTGTTGCAGATCGGTGCGACGCCGTTGATGCACGCTTGCCAGCAGGGCGATAGAGCAAGGGTTCTAAGGTTGCTGAAGGATCAGAAAGAAACGATTGGCTACAGGGATCGGACACTGAGGAGTGCTTTGCATTATTGCATGGACGCTGGAACCGGAGGTGCCGTCGCTGCGACGGCACCGGAACTGGTAAATGCACCCGACGCCGAAGGACACACGCCACTTCATTTGGCAGTCATCGCCGGCGACACACAATTGGTAGCTGTCCTGCTAGCGAATGGCGCCGACGTGAACGCTAAGGACTTGGAGGGACACAGTGTTCTTCACTGGGCCACCGGTATTTTCCTTTCACTCGTTTCACAATCTTCCGATCGATATTCACCATTACCGAAAGCCTATTATTTGATCCTCAATGACTGTTCCATATCAAAAAGTAACTCGGCACTAGAGCTATCGAATCATCCGAAACGATACCTAAGTTTTTCTTACTGAAACGGTAAGAATGTTTCCAACAGTAAATAATGATTTTCCATAAAAATTCGTAGTCTAATAGTTACTGAAAGAAATTTCTTAAAATTAGTATCGCTCAAGCAAGATAGATAGAAATGATAGGGAGTCGTTGGGAACAAATTTGTACGGAAGCTCAGAGGAAAGGGTTAAATAAGTTATTCAAAGTTTATGTGACTTTTATGGCTACCGGTGTTGCAGCCAGCACGTTAAAATCGCCGAACAGTTCTCCAGAACTATAGACTGCAACGATAGCGATTTTACAGCCGAGTCCAGCTAAGGATCATGACATCATTATGTAAATAAGTGAAAAGAATTAGCGTACAGAGAGGTGGCCACGCGGAGGAGCTAGCAAACGTTAAGCTACTGTGGAAAGGTCAAATTGCGAGCCCGAGGGATTGTTTAAAACCAAAGGAAACCGTGAATTACGGGGCGTATCTTTTCTGCGGATCTCCGTTGGCGAAACCGTTGGGGGTGGGTGTGGTATTGGTCAAGTAAGGTTAGTGGGTCAGTTTCGGTGACGACATTCCGGTTCGCCGGAGAACACGCGAGACCCATGCCGAGATAATCCTCGAGATTGACCATAGTCGTCCTTGATGTATTCAAATGACCGAAGATTTATTGCGAGCCACAGCAATTGCCGAGATTCGACGGGTTCTACGATGAAGAAAAACTTCGTATCTCGGGTCGTATCTGCGTAATTCTCGTGCGAGGACGCAAACAATTCGACGAAAGCAGTTTCTTCTAGGAAAGTTTCGCTTCTGCCCCCGGTTGATTGCTACCTCGACGATCCTCGAGGTCTAACGGGGCCCCCTCTTCGTGATCTAAATACGAAATGACAGTGTCTCGTGGCTCGATTCCGAGTGGCATCAACCTACTTCGCCTTCACCGATTAAAAGATTAAACTTTGCAACATCTGTGTCAGCCCATTAACACCTCGGAAGCAGCCACGGTGACTTTACTATGGCATTCATAACCGGGCCGTCGCGTGTGCTGCGACATTCATGATTTCATGAATGTCAGAGGACTTTTCGAGATGCTTTACATGCTGATTTTATGTCGGATTACCGTCGTGGACTTTGTTGAATTTTTACGAGGATTTCAGAGGATTGTTTTACGATTTGTTCGTAGATATTTTTAGATTGTTAACGTTCGAGTAGTAGCGCCAGCTACATCGGAACAGGAAATTCGAAACGAGCAATTGTTTATGCGGTTCTTGAATAAATTAATGACGCCGAGGGTTGCACGCGAGTTTTTCATTATTGAATCACCGCGGAAAGTTCTTTTAACATCGCCATGACCTTTCGTTTCCTTGCGCATTGCAACGTGACAATAAATAATTCATGTTCTCTTATCAGTAGAAACACAATATCGTTTGCGTATTACGCGAGAGCTTTGCGAGATCTCTTTTTAAAAAATAAAGTCTTGCGGAAAAGGTTAGGGAATTTGTTTGGCAATGAAGACCAATTGTCGCGCAAGGTATGGTCGTACTAATTTTAAAAAATAGTATTTCATAAAATAAATTCTTTTTTAACTGCATGTAGTATGCGGCGAAGCAGAATGCGTCCGCTTGGTGTTGGCAGCAGGAGCTCGTCCTTCGACTCCTGATCTGCGTGGAGGATCTCCGCTTCACTATGCAGCTCAGTGCTGCGGTGCAGCGGCTACTGCCGAGTTGTCTGTACCTAAGAAAGTTGGTCTGAAAGTTCTCCAAACCCTTTTGGAGTTTGGAGCTGACGTGAATGCGAAAGATGAGGACGGGAGACAGCCGATCCTGTGGGCTGCGAGCGCTGGTAGCGTTGAAGCTGTCCTAGCATTGGCAAGGTAAATTTTTATTCCATGAAATCGTTCTTTTTGAGAAGAAGGTCCTTAAACATTTGAAGTGAAAGGTGACATTAATTTTCCACTGTGCAGCCTGAGAATTGATGTGCTCTAAGAACAATGATTAAAATATAGAGCCGGTGGTACAGCTGCCGCAGGAGCTGCAGACAAAGATGGGCTCACGGCTCTGCATTGTGCTGCCTCCAGAGGACACGCCAGGTGCGTGGAAACTCTGGTGAACTTGTGCGGTGCTCATCCTGATCATGTCGACGACAATGGTTGCTCGGCGTTGCACTATGCAGCCACCCTCGGCCATGCTGATGCCACAGCTTTGATCCTGAAGTTGGGGGCTGACCCGAATCGACAGGATCGGAAGGGCAGAACGTGAGTAGAACAATGAAAATATTTCAAGAAGAAACAATCGCGGTCTAACTAAATAACAATGAATTCCAGACCAGCGCTTTGCGCTGCAGCTAAGGGCCAACTCGAGACCCTGAAGATCCTAGCGCAACATGGCGGCTCCCTATATGCGAGGACAGTGAGAGGAACAGGTGTTGCTCACGAAGCGGTAGCTTCCGGTAGAATCGAGCTGATAAAATGGCTAGCGAAAAAGCGTCCTGGTACTTTGGACGTGGCCACGCACGATGGAAAGAGTCCGTTGCACGTGGCTGCTCTCCATGGACATCTAGATTGCTGCAAAGTCCTTTTGGATAATGGCGCAAGGATCAATGCAGTTCTTCGAACCAGCAAAGGGAACTTGATGACTGCTTTGGATGCTGCGCTTTACAGAGGAAACAGGGACTGTGCTAAGCTGATCCAGATGCACGGGGGAACCACTGCACATCAGCTCAAGATGCAGAAGACTGTACCGAATAAAGGTCAGGTTAGGTACATGCACTTGTGACTTTAGGTTCTTTTCAATCTTGCGAGAGTACACTGTTTTCTTCTACACTTTAACGTATTCGTAGAAATGATTCGTCGCTAATGCAGTTTTTGATGAGATGCTTAATCCAGGAAGGATATTATATATACATTTTAGTGTATCATAAAAATTTTTCTGGCTGTCTAGACTCCAAATTTGTATTTTACACAGTGTTTGCAGCAAGATTGCAAATGAGACACGTGGACAGCAGCACCGATTCCGAGAGCAGTCCTCGTAGACGAGGTCGTAGCCACAAACTTCCGGATCTGTATTATGAAGAACGATGGATCGAGAAGAGAACGCGTCGAAGAGGGAATTTGCGGAAGCTAGTTCGCCAGGACAGTCGCAGCTTCAGCGAGGAGGAGGTTAGGCTATCGAAAACGTCATCGAAAAGAGATCAGAGGAGAGCTCGCAGCGAATCGGCGCGGTAGCAAATTTCTTTTACACATTCTCTCTAAAAAAATCTCACATTAATTTTGTTATTAATTATCCTCTTGTCCCAGCTACGACGAAGACGACACGGATCAGAAGACAAGAAGAAGACGCAGTAAAAAGCGGTCTGCCAAATCGAAACACGACTCCAGCGAGTCCTCCATAGACTCGGAGAGCTGTGAACCCGTCGGTGATCAGGCTAAGAAAAGGTCTGGAAAGCGAAAGGAAAACAGCAAAACGGACAAAAGCAACGGGGACAGAGAAGAGTCCAGAAAAGAGGACGACGAGGAGGAGACAGTGAGCGACGACAGTCTGGAGGTGGTCGTCGTGAAACGATCTCTGGAAAAGAAATGCGAGAAAGTTGTATCCGGGAGAAGATCAAAAACGCCCAAGGAAAGCTCAAAGGAGACGAAGTTCACAAAAACTCATAGGAGCACGAGAAGAAAATTGAACTCCAGCAGGTCGAAGACGTCCAACAATGGCGATAGCACGACTGATCGGATGCAATCCTCTGATAAAGGCTTGAAAGAGTCCGAGTCTCGCGAGGCAGCTACGCCGAGGACTTCGATCGATGAGGACAAGGAGGGCCACGAGAAAATTATCGAAAGTCGATACCGCAGGGACATAACCGA
Source organism: Lasioglossum figueresi (assembly GCA_028455805.1). Classification (NCBI taxonomy): domain Eukaryota; kingdom Metazoa; phylum Arthropoda; class Insecta; order Hymenoptera; family Halictidae; genus Lasioglossum; species Lasioglossum figueresi. The sequence continues at coordinate 6,136,099 of CM052190.1, forward strand.
TAGTACCAGTCAGGAGACTGTTGAACGTGTCGTGGTGACTGCTATGGTGCACAAGGATCAGCCTCCGGACACGCCTAAATCTGTATTAGAGACTTCCAAGGAGGTTACTTTTGATGATAGATTAAGAACGGAGATAATAGAGACGGAGGAAGTGTCTAGAGGGACTGGATCTATAGCTAGCAAGGTGGATGACATTGTGGACCACAGTAGCGAGTCTGGTAGCAGTCTTGTGACTAAGGCAGCTAGTTTGAAGAAGGACGTGGAGGAGATGAGGCAGCAGATCACGCAGGAGAAAACGCAGCGAGAAAATGAGAGGAGGAAAAGCAGGGATGAGGATCAAGCGAAGGATGATGGGGCTAAAAAGGACGATGGTGATCGGGATAAGCCATCAACTGAGGGAAAAGAGGAAAGTAAAGATCAGGACGGCGTTGAGATAGGTAAGACTTGATTTTATTCGAATTCTTGATTTTTGTTTCACTTTCAGCTGTACTATCTGACCTCGTGTGAAGAATTTGCATATTTTAAGAGACTTCTGTGTAAACTTTCTGTAGAGTCCTATTTCTAGGCAGGTTAGACGCACACGCGACAACCGAGGCGGAAAGTCCCACGCTGGACTCCCAGAAAGACTATCGGCGCCTGGAAACCGAGCACGAAGAGGATAAATCCGAGGGAACGACGCCTAAATCCGTGGATGAGAAAACAGACGCATCTGGTAGGACATCTAAGGATGGACATGAGGAATCTGAGCAGACAAGTAGATCTGAAAGTCTCACGAGAGATTCACAAAAAGGAGACTCCACGCCAAGGACAGCTGTAGAAGATATTCCACCGTCGGACGATGAAGAGAAGAAATCGACAGTCGATGAGATCGGAAGTAAATCGAAAGGTAGAAGAGATAGTGTGAAGAGGAGACCTTCCGTTGACGAAAGAAAATCGAAATCTTCTTCGAGACGGTCGAGCGAAAGCGGAAGTCCGCAAAAGAGCAGTCGCAAGAGGAGAGAGTTCAAAAAGCGGGAGTCGAAAAAGAGTTTGTCCAAGTCGTTGTCGGATAAAACCAGTCAAGAGGCTGCAGAGGAAGCTTCGCAGTTGCCAAAAACGGAGACGAGGACTGCCGAGAGTCCAACGAAAGAGACTGACGTCCTTTTGATGGCGGATTCGAGGAAAGAGTCCCCGGACGATAAGGAGCAAGCGGATTCAGCGAGAGGGAAGTCTGTCGATTTTTCTTCGGCATCGAGGGATTCAGCGTTGATGGAAGAAGCTGATGATCGATCGTTGAGCGTCGACACGCCTGTTGCTACGAAAAGAAAGCTGTCTGGTGAAGAGGAAGCAGTCGAGGTGTCGTCGCCGACGAAATCGAATTTGGAGGATCAGGCGAAGGAGACCGAGGAGGCTAAGAAGAGCAAGAAGCTGATTATCGAGGATGCGTTAGGTGCAGGTGAGCAGTTGAGATAATATTTATATACACATATAAATAAATATATTATTCTAATAATTATGGTTACATTTTCTTAAGAAACTTTCTTTTTGCTCAGAAAAAGAAAGCTTTCGATACATCGATGAGAGTTCTTCGAGTTCTCCGAAGTCGGCTCAGATGAGACGATCGAGACCATCAACTGGAAAAGCAAGAACTACCGGAAGATCGTCTTCGAGGTCGAAGCAATGTTTGTTTGAAAGCTCGGAGGAACGGTCTCCCGATAGAAGCGCCATAGTCGCAGTGATCGAAAGTCCAGAATGGGATGACGAGGACGAAGAAATTGCGAAAGAGCTCAGAGACGTGATTGGGGAGGATGATGAGCATGAAACGGAACTTGAAGAGGATAACGAGATAGGAGTAGTGAGGGTTCTGCCTAGCACGAGTGAGGAGGAGACGTGTCGGGTGGGTCTCGACGGTAGGACTGAGGATGCTGACACTTTGCCTCAAGTGAGAAACAATTATTCTATTATTACTGAAATGAAAATGGTAATAAAGGGTTAATTCTGTTCAATTTGAATAGAATGTTAATAAAATATTTTCGTCATGACTAGGTGCAATCCAGCACCCGCACTCGCGTGACAAGAATACGAAGTCCTGAAGAAAGTAGAACGAGTCGATTGCAAGGGAAACAGCGTCGCGACAGTGGTGGTAGAGACAGCGGAATCGAACCTAGTCCAAGAGTATCGAGGATACCAAGAAGGAGAATCATGAAATGTTGTCCTGTCAGTGATAAACAACAGGCTCTGAACATGGAGACCATCACGAGGGACGTGCAGATCAGTCTGCGACGATATCATCTGGAGAGAAAGATCTTTTTCCAGTTGATGGAGCTGAAGAGGCTACAGATACGACATGGGAGAGCGAATGAGCATGTTCTGGTTAAGAGACAGGTAATCATTTCTGTCTATGTTTTTTTAGTATTCTGTGTTTGATATGTACAATCAATTTTATTGTTTTTTAGGTCGATGCCTTTCACAAAGCAGGAATGTCTGGGCCAACCCTCGGCGTGGCAAAATACGACCAACCCCTAACCTTCAGGTTATTTGATATACAATGATAATCTATTAAATTGTCGACTAAATTGTATTCGTATAGATAGAAAGAGAGTATAATGAATATTATTTAACAGACATTTCGAAAGTTTTCTGTACGACCAACTGAGAAAACTTCAACGACGACCAGCCACCCCAGACTTCTGTACAGAAGCGAAACAGTGCACCCAGAAAACACATCGCTGTCACCACGCAACAAGCGCTTACACTTCTTTCCCCGTGTACACATACCGTATGTAATTGCAGTATACTTAGCGACAAATGAATTTCAGAATTCCACGTCCAATATTCTGAAATTCTAAACCTTTGAAAGATAGAACGTGGTAGCTCGAATGTTGAACAAGGAAGTGGAGTTCTGAAAAGGGGAATTCGATAAAGACGATCTTCAAAAGGAGTCAGTTACCCTATTGTGATTGTAGATTATAATTGCAGTAGGTGGAGGCGGCCAAGAACCAGCAGATCTTCTTCCGAAGATAGAGAGCCGTGGAAAGGGCCAAATGACGGTAATTTTTAATCAGTTCGAAGTGAAATGACAATTCAAATGATGATTCGAATATTTTAGAAAAGGACTATCCTTGTTTACTTAGAATTTATGCACTGTTAACAGAACAGAGATCAATTTTTGCTGTTTTTGCAGGTGGAAGTAACGCACGGAGAGGAGAAGCAAATAATAGCTCTTCCAGCTGAAAGACTGGACCGCACAAAGAAATATTATGTTACGTTTACTGTCAAAGGGGAAGCACAAGAATCGGAAAAGCCTAAACCGTCCGCTGGTATCCAGAGAAATGCCAAAAGCGTTTGAGAAGTCTTCGACACCCGTGTCTTCTCGTTTCTCAACAGATTCGCTTAACACGTTGACTGCCATAGTGGTTCCGTTGGCTCCCTGACGTCATTCTATTATAAATTGCGGATATTTGTGCAAGCGTTAATTTTTACGATCTAATTTACAAAGCCAGCAATCAACATAAATCCATCCTATTAAGTGCCACCAAGGTCCAAATCTGATAAAAACCATATTCAATTTTGCTAAACGCCACATTTTAGACAATCCATATTGCCAGAAATGCATAAAATCCGCAATTTGTTAACTGACGTCCTCCAATTTCTCAAAACGGTTATCGCAAACAAATGCCACCAAGTTAAAAGTAAAAATTGTTCGATTTTACAGTGAATAACTTCTGTTTTCGTTATTAAGTCTACAATTTTACAAATGCTAAATGTTACAGCGAGTTGAAGTCACGTTAACGATAAGACTTGCAATTATTCACTAGGCAGACAACTTGTTAAAAATCGTACAAAACCTGTTTCTATACTTTTCTACATAATTTTCGATTTTATTTTCGCGACTTAACACTGACGCAGTTTTAACTCCGCTGTAATGATACAGTGTACCGAACTTGGCAATAAGTCTTTCTATCGAGTTCATAAATCGAAGATGTAATTGTATATTATTTATTGCTGAAGAAATTCGTTCATGAAACCAAAAACAAAAGGAAAACTGCCAGAGAGAAGTTCATGTATAAATTTAAATGAAGCGTCGAATCGACTGTTCTATAGAGATTTCGTTGACAATGTAAAAACTGTTAAATAGCATGAGACGATTGTGTTCCGATTGATTAGTGTAAATAATTTTATGCATGAGACTTGCGTACCATTGAATCGCAAAAATTTAACGATAGTGTTCGATGATATTAAAGTTGTTCGATATTTCTTACAGAGAGTACATTGTACTTGCTAACACTTTCGCGACCGCTGTCTTAATATTACATTTTTGCGAATACAAACGAGGTAATCAACGATGGAAGATTACACATCAGTAGTATCATTATTATTCTGAAATTATGTTAATAAATAATTCACTATTTTTACTTATTAGCAGTAAAGTATTTTAAATTTAAAACATTTCCCGCTTCTTCTATGCTAAAATGGCCGACAGTGTTGAAGGAAAACTTGAAACACTTTTCAATAGAATAAAACAATTATAGGTGGTTAATAACCTAATTTTTTATAATTGTTTTAAGAATAATATGGAAATTTAATCACCATCGGTCGCAACAGTGTTAAAAGATATTTGAAATTGTTATATCTATTAAAGTTTATCAGAGATTTACAATTTCGTTGTACCTTGTAAAATATGAGACATTCTGTTCTTGCAAAAGCAGGGACCATGTAATAATTGACGCACACGTGTTCTGTATATTTGTGTAAAGGGAACCGTTACAAGAGACATGTAATTCTGTGTAAAATAAACCATTGTAACTGCTATAGTATGCGTTTCTGTTCTTTCACAGGGAATTCCTCGAAAAATTGCTCCAGAAAGGAAAAAACTACAATTTTCTGCTTCTACGATACATTTACAAGAATCTCAATTAAAAAAACAAACTGAAACAGTTCAATAAAGTATTCTTTCACTAAAAACCACGAATAAATGTTAGTTAAACTTTTCTTCACATAAATTAGCCTACAAAATCTTGAATAAACACCTGCAGTTTAAACGATTGTTGCAAAATCCGAATTCACACACAGATATTGTGTGTCTGAATTATTGAAAAAACAATTATTCCAGCATATCGAACATTACTGGTAAGCAGGTTATAAAAATGGCCGAATAGAATTTAGTTCTCTCCATTTTTGTGATCGTCCAGTTCCGTCGATTTCAGAAACGCAAAATGCTTCGATATCCACCGAACTGTTGCAAACGTGTTGACGGGTATAGTTATTCCCGTCTGGCAGAGCATCTACTAGAACTATCGATCAGCTCCGTGACGTTGTTAAACAAATGGTTCGGAACGTCTAATCAAACGATTGACTGGCGAAACGTGGGTGTTGTTGGTAATGACTACCTCAGGCTGGCCTGTCAATAATGCCGCTCGGTCAGACGCGATCAACGAAAGTTAGAGTGAAGTTCTCGACGATGCATCTTGCGAACACCGTTCGTGAAGCGAGAATTTTGTGAGAAACATTCGCATGGACAAATGGCTCCAAGATAGAAAGCTCTGGCTCTTAGGTAGCACCCTACCTCTGCTACCAAGGTAAACAGTCGATCTTTTACCATACCGCTTGGTGTAAAACCCCATAACAAAGAACTCCCCTTTTTTAAAGTAAACAACACACTAGACACTGAATATGAAACATATTATTAGTACGAAGAAAATTCGGGGTCCCTCTTTAAATGTCATCTGATCAATTGATGACGACACGCCTCGATGTGAATCCAAATGTTTGTGGTTATTTAGATTATTCAATATTTTTTATAATTCGTTCATACTGTATACAGAGCATTTTTAATTTATTGCGTGCACGTAATTGTTATACGAATGGCAAAATAGATGCGATGCTGTGTGAAGTGAAATTCGAAAAACAAAAAGTGTATTAAAACGTTTGTCAACAACAATAATTTTTATTTTTAAGTTGCTTTTTTTATGATGACAAGATTATAAAAACAATATTAAATTTGTGTAAAAAGTTTCAATTATCACGGCGCGGAAGCTAACCTCACAAGTAGTAGTAAAATACCCTACAGAATGTAGGTTTATTTTATTGAACGATTTTTCTTACATCATTTTTAAAATGTTCTTTTTACTTCGAACGAATTATTAATTTATTGGTGATCATAGTTTCTTAATTCTTCTTGAAAGAATAAAGTCATAAGAGTCCGAAACGTAATTCTGTGACACTGGAACAAGAAATTGAAACATAATTCTTTGCAGAATGCATGACTTTGACATTGAATCGACTTGATCGATTTTTACTACTCAGTTTCATCACGCAAACTGCAACGTATACATTGTACGTCATCAATTACTATATATCTACCGAAACGAGTGCATCCACCAGCGAAAAGGAAGACTTTTCGCTGTGCAATCCAAGAAAATATAAAGAAGACTAGAAAATATAAACAAGAATAAATCATATTCATATTTAGATATCTTCCTTGAATAAATTAAATAAAAATTTCTATTATTACGGTAATTCGTAGTTAATAATGACAATATTGTACATAGAAATTGAAGTGAGGCAAAAATTAAAAAAAGTGAAGCAGAAATAAAACACTACTTAAAAAATGTTCTGAAACCAAAGGATATTTAAATTGTGATCATATATAGTTTCGTTCATAATTCTAGGTGAAGAATGTTATTTTTCTCCGCGTTAACATGCGTCACTTGACACGATCGATTTTTCTGATGTAGCAGCCAAGATACGGTGATCAAAGAATTAATTATTTAAATGTTGCTTCCACTTTTTATATCTAGCGTCTAATTTGTTCCGAGCACCTGAAGTTTCAATAGCTTGACAAGTAACGTGAATGAAACCAAACTGTTAACAAATATCTTTTATTTATACCAATTTATATTTCGGTCTAATAAGAACGAGCGCATACAGTTTGCAAGCGTTGCTTGTTGCATCAACTTCTAAAATTTGACACCCAAACAATTCGGGAAGTTCGTTAAACTCAACCGAAAGTTGTGTAAGTCCTGCCACCCTCACCTTAGCTATGACTTAAAAAATATTATAACCTCGTTCACGGTCGTCATTCATACGTGGACAGTATAGTGGCGTACTATCGATTGTCAATAATCAAGAGGACATTTGCAAAGTTATGTTTCAGCACGTTTAGTAACGTTCGGTATGTGCCATGACAAGGGTCTGTTGTTGTCCAAAGTCCATGAACGCCATCATTGGATTCTTGTACGTACATAATTTCGTGGACCGCACACACTTCTACATTGTTCACTTGTTAAAACCGAGAATATGATATTAAATCTACTGCACGGATGCACTAACTATACAGTCCATGACAGACACTCTATTGGAAAATATATAAATTCTCCGAATATGCGTGCAAGATCAATAAATTCCTAGAAACTAATTTCTTAAATAGTAGTTAAGGGACTAGAAAAATAGTTAAAATTCCATTATTCGCAAGTGACACACATTCTCAAGACTACCGTTTCTAATTACTTTGGAATTGTAATAGAAAATTCTATAACGCGCGTGCACTAGAGTTCTGGCAACGTAGAAAAAGGTCAGGATAATAACCAATGTCATTTGGGATCCAATTCCAAGGTATCTCGAGCGCTAAATCAATTCCATTACTTTTGAGACGCCTATAACACGCGAATCCTCTAATGCCAATAACAGTAGTGATATTCGTTTTATTATTTTTCAAGTAGTCCATGACATGATGTCCGCGACTAAAATGCCACCTTGTCTATCACGCAAGTGTGGCGAAACGAAAGAAATATTTATCTTACGACGAACTGATTAAATTTTTATGAAATGCTACTTGAAAATGCGGATCGACGATATAATTGCGTTGCAATACTGTAATCATAATTTTTAATCGATGATTTTCGAGGTAGTCAGTGAAATTAGCTGACGGTGCAGTACGACGTAATCACAGGGATCGATGAAACGTTTTTAATCAACATCGTTAACCTCTATATGGCCGCGATGCATTTTTCGTCTATTTAAAACTTTCAACTCGCCGCGTTTTTTCAAATTCTCGACGTTGTTCGTCCATCGCACTTAATCCCGTACGAAAATCTCAAAAGCGTCGAGCATGGTGGATCACTTATGTTCATATCACTTGGTTCGACATGGTCAACGATTTAAAATTCGCAAATTATGGCCAGAGCGTGCCGCTTTGGTAAGTTGATCAATGAACTGTCGCTGGCTTATGCACATTCATGTTTCTGAGAAGCATTCTAGATAAACCATAAGGCAGTGATTTATTTATACTATTTTCCTCCTTGAGGTTATACAGTCATTTTCTTTTATTGAATTTATTGAATGAATTCCCATTCGATTCCAATTTTTGTAAACTAAACTATAAAGATTTATATTTAAGTAAATTGGAAATCATCAACGAAAATAAATTTTGCACACTACATTCATGAATTCACATTTTCATTATTTCAAATCAATTTTTCACGCTATATTTTTATTATTGAGCTTCAGGAATCAAGTTTATATTGTTTTAAATTATTTGTTTTCATTCAACATTTCCGAATCTATATTTAGCCTCGTGTATGTTTTCTACGAACTTAAAATCGAATACAAATGAGTACAAATGTTTGAATTGCAGATAAGTCCATCGAATATCAATCCAAGTAAGAATTAGCCTAGTGCTACTGCCAAAATGACATAATAAATTTTTCGGTAAATTATTCAAGAATATGTGTGTCGCTGCTTTCGCAAAAACGCACCGAAAGCATGCAAGCAGATAAAAGAACTGTGTCATGCGTTGTTACGAAGCTAATGCTGCAACGTTTAGTTTATAATGCATGGTTAAACTGATTGCCTGGTAAAACGAACATCATAAATAAATCTGAGGGAATCTTATTCGTGATTCTTCCAGAAACAATAGTTGGCTCTAATGGAGGGTGGGTCACATCAAATTTTTATATTAGCCGGACATTATTGCTATCCAAGAGCGCCTGCGCTGGGTTCCGATTCAAATAAAGGGAAAGCCACAGGGGAGCTTGACCCTTGGTCATCGTCGAGGGTGCAAACAGTTAGGTCTGCAGCCTTTAACGCGATAGCATGCTCTTTACACAGCAGTTCACCTCTTTGCCATGCCTCGCCAAGTATAAAAAGTGGGTACAGGCCCAAAATTCAAACAATTAGTTAAACATTGCAGAAATACTGCACTCCCAAATCGACCAACTTGGTGACCATGAAACTTCGTTCTTGTGTAGCTGAATCTTCGCAATGTTTGCAAATTTGTTTCGTGGAAAAATATTGTCGACGTCCGATAGTGTTCATCCAGCTACAAAATGATTTTATGGTCGTGTAAAAATTGCTTAAACTCTGTGATATAGTCTGTAATAACATTCAGAATTTTTTCGAACTCGGACAACAAGTTACATAGGGTTCTTTTAAAAGGAGAATTGATGGTGATCTATTTTGGCTATGATCAATAACAGTTTTATCTAGTCTTTTATCAGCACTGTGGATCACGATCGTCACCGTGTAGCATTATGAAAATATAGATTTTTACAGAAAATGTGTCAGGGGGTTGTGTTATGATATAAATCTTTACATGTACACTTTTTTACACCGAGTTTTAGTAGGTCAAAAATGATATACATCTGCAATCTAATTATCAGTTACTTGAAATTGTTATTCACGTGTTAGATCCGATAAGATAATTTGTTTCAGAACAATGAAGACCGAGATGTACAGGGTGTCCCGAAAAATAATTCTACAATATAGTATTATATAATTTGTTGTTAGATCGTGTTGTTTTCGCACACAAGCAACGGGATAAAACTTTGTCAATGTGTCTGATCATTGCTCGCTGTTTCTACTTACCGTTTTCATAGAATACACTTCTGAAATAGATTTCGATTTTTCTTCTCGCATGCTCGAGTTATTTTTTTAATATAAAATTATCGCTCTTTAACCAAACATACTTTTATCTGAAGTGGGAGATCCCAGAGGATCACGATAACACTGTGATAATGATTATTACACATGTTTCCCATCAGTAAGCTAAGATATGATTGAAATAGTCGTTCAGTATTGGTAAAGAAATAATTAGATATATGATATATATTTTTATTAATTTTATTCTAAACAAATCTGCATTGTTTACTGCAGTCTTAGCAACTAATGACCACTCATAACCGGTCACGTCGGTGACATAACGATTATGATACACGAATCCAGATTGTCATTGCACTTCAATGGGAACATGCGTACATTCGCATGCCGCGATGCATAGAGATAGCATCCGCGTTGGCCTCATAACTGTGTCAAATTTTTCATTCCGAAATGGAGCTCACCGATTACTAAAATCGTGTATGGGCATTTTCTTCTTCCATTTTTAAGCAGCTATTCCATCACCATTAAATAAAAACTCCATTACTGATAAAATACATGCGTTAATGACTAATCTGCTGGATTTATTTCTGAGCAAACTTTGAACCCACTTAAATTGAAAAAAATGTAATATTGTTAAGAAATGTTAAAAACCATTAATGCAATAGGAGAAACCTATGTTGACCACTGTCAAAATTTATGATACTTTAGCTGTGATGAAATAGCTCGAGATTACTGGGCTATTCGTAAATTAGTAGTATTTTTCCACTAAAACTCATGGGAAATTTCGCGTTTTTGCAGGTCACGCGCGCCGAGCAAGGCGATGGAGCGATACGAACGGCTGGCGCGACTTGGGGAGGGTAGCTATGGTGTCGTCTTCCAGTGCAGAGATCGGCAAACTGGAAAATTAGTGGCAGTAAAAAAGTTCCAACAAACCGAGGATGATCCACTCATACGGAAAATCGCCCTTCGAGAAATACGACTACTTAAGGTCAGCTCCAAAAACTAATAACTCCCCAATAACCACACGATTATCCCCCGCCATTTCTACTCCCTGCATTAGTTCAACAAAAATGCATCCTGCATATTAGAGACAACAAAAGCAAAACATAACTCTTTCATTCCTAAAGTTACAAGTTAACCCGCGAACGGCGGTCCATTTCTAGTTCCTCAGCAAAATTGCATATTTTTATATCCTCAGCAGATTTTAAATTCTTCGCTGTTTATATCAAGTTCAGGATGAAAATTAAAGTCGAGCTCAAGGATTAAGTGGATCTAGTTATGGCTGTAACATGTCCACCGCGTCGTTCAAGGCTTAACACTTGAAATCTAGTTAACTACGTACTATAGTATTATCATAAAATCTACGAAGGAAGTTTTCTGCCTCTAGTTCCCACATTGGCCGATGCTAGGCTCCCTGCGTCCACTCTGAGGGTGAACGACCCTTGTAAATTGAAAGCACGAAACCCCTAGGCTGTCTTCGGATTAAGAAAATCGCGGAGACCATCCTGTTTCAATCGATCAAAGATGATCGTTCGATTCCGGAATCGTTCCGGCAAAGAAGTAAATCTTACAGGCGAGAACTCATAATCTTACACGGTAGTGTAACCGCATAAATCGACGGGCTGGCTACAAGAAGTGGCCAACGGTCAATACCGCGGCGGTCAATATCTTAGCGTGTTCTCCTCTTGCCAACCTAGCCTTATCGAAATAATCGGAGGGCTCCCTCCGAAACATATGCGCATTCAAACGAGCCTCCACTCTGCTCTGACATTTCGCCTCAAGGATATTTTCCCTCCGTGCACAAAATAAATCTGGCCCCCGATGCTAATGATTCCCCCCTTGCACCCGCTTTCGATTGTAAACTGTAACACGTGGCCTAACTTTGCTCGGACTTTTTCCTTTGGGTCACGGAATTTTTAAGACTTCGCCGAAGCCGCTTGTTCCTCGGAAAGTTTGACGCTTCGCATGACTATTTAGATAAGTTCCAATCGCAACAAACACTTGCGATATACGATATAATACAAATACTTCCTTAATCGCAATTCAACTGTTGGATATTTCTCAGCAAAGTGGATTACTTAGATCCGTCAGTTTTGTTATTTACGATTGGATAGCAATCTGCGAGGTACATAAATGATTAGGCTATACCTTCAATTAGGAAAAAAGTAGGACGAAACCACTATTAAGGTTGGATAAGCAGAATAAACTGCATCGCCATTTTGTAATCTGGATCGTTCGTGTACGGTGCTGAGGTCTACTCAATTCTTTTCGCTAGAAGTGAATTATTTGGATAAGGCATTGCCCTATTCAATTATTCTGATACTCGTAAGAAATGCTAGGTGAATAGTACGGAAGTAGACAAGGACGTTGAAATATATATGGAATTATTGTTTCATACTATTTTTGTACGTCGGCCATTTTGTCGGGTCTTAAGGTTATAAGCTTCAAGTGTTGAAAGCAAATTAAATAAATTTCATATAATTTCGTATAATTATTTTCTAGCGGAGTGGCAAAAATCAGTACTGTATACAGAAAGTTTAGTTAGGGTCATGAGAAACTTCAAGGTAACACTGCAAAGTTAGGGCTAATGAGGTCTTAATCAATTGTGGAACGGCGACAGCAATTTTACTTGCGAAATCCTTCGCAATTGCCATTTTAAGGAAAATTTTTTAATTCCTTTCAGACGTAATCTATTAAAAGGCTTCAAAAGGGCAGAGGATCAATAGCCCCTTATGGTTCTGGAAAATCGACGATCCCGATCTTTTAGTATTTTGCTAATGGTGGGAACGTTTATTTCGCAGAATCTGAAACACCCCAACCTTGTCAACCTGTTGGAGGTGTTCAGGAGGAAACGGAAACTGCACCTAGTCTTCGAATACTGCGAGTACACGTTGCTGAACGAAATGGAGAGGTACCCTTGCGGTTGTCCAGAGATAACCACGAAGCAGCTCACCTGGCAAATTCTACAAGGTATCGCGTATTGCCATCGACTGGGTTGCGTCCACAGGGACGTCAAACCGGAAAACATTTTAATCACGGCGGACGGTGTGGTGAAACTGTGCGACTTCGGATTCGCGCGAATGCTCAGCCCCGGTGAAAATTATACAGAGTACGTCGCAACTAGATGGTACAGAGCACCCGAATTGCTGGTAATTTTATGGATAATTAAGAAAGAGTTTCGTTTTTTCATTGTCCGCTTCGAACTGAATTCGAATAAAACAGAATTAAATATTTAAAAGAAATTATTAGATTGCGATAGTGGGGTGACACGATTTAGATGGAAATTGCTACTGCTATTTAAAAGATTGATCAAGAAAAAGTCGTCGGTAGATAACGCGTTAAGTATGAAAAATTATGCACTTTATCAGGTGGGAGACACCCAATATGGTACACCGGTAGATGTATGGGCGATTGGTTGTGTCTTCGCGGAATTAATTCGCGGAGAAGCATTGTGGCCAGGTAAATCGGACGTGGATCAACTATACTTAATTCGAAGAACCATCGGCGATTTATTGCAGAGGCATGTGGCGATTTTCCAACAAAATGAATTTTTCGCTGGCGTTACCTTACCCACACCTCAAACACTTGCCCCCTTAGACGCCGCGCTACCTAACAGAGGGAATATCATCTTACAGGTGTGTATTTATTTTGTTTTCTTTTTTAATGACTACAATGATTTGATTGATTTCATTCTTTTCAGCTCGACTTTCTTAAAAAATGTTTGGACAAAGATCCGGACCAAAGGTGGACCTGCGAGCAACTCACACAGCACACCTATTTCGAAAACTTTCATTTCAAAATGCCCGAGGCTGAAATGGAGGAGTTTGAGAAACTGAAAAAATACAGGGATCGTTCGAGGGTGAGTAAATTATCGTCTGACAATTACTAAACTAATGAGAACTGGACTGAACCGATCTACAGAATTTACTCAAATTTAATGCGATTACGTTTTAGAATAGTAATTGCAGTCAAATATTACCCCAACTTCCTAAGGCTGGCGCTTCGATACATAGTCAAAGCGAAAATCGACCGAAAAGCTCCTCTATGCATCATCGGCAGGATTTCGATCATCTGCCTACTATAAAGGGTATTAATTGAGGTCTTCTGTGATTATAAAGTACTTGTACAGGATGCCTGCAGAACTGACAACATTCGTTCGGGCTTTAATAACGATTGCAGTTCTGGTGGAGAAAGAAAAAGTTACGTTATGCGCGTGATTGTGAACGGTATCTTAAAGAGACGCTGTTGAAAGTCTTTGTGTACCATCAATTTCTCTGTTTTAGTTTCATTTCTATCGAGTTTCACGTTTGATAGACGTAATACGGCTAAAACTCATTTCATGTTTAATTGTATAGAGCAAGAATTCATTGTACATATGCTACTACCCGAAACCTACTTTTATATATAGATAGTTAATATTGAAAACAGTTCCAAATACTTCTAAAAATCATAATGATATAAGCATCTGCCTATATCGGAAGTTTTTATGTTACTGATGGTAAATTATTATTGTTGTAAAGCAAAATACGATCGCAAGTTTGATTTATTAGAATTTCTTTAGACTTTGAAGTTCAAGCCATGGTACATGAAGCAGTTCCGCAATCATTGCTACAAAGAAATACGCATATATATATACATATATGTATGCTTGTAGGGCTGTTTCGATCTATCAGACCCTAATCCAAGGACTTTATTTTTGGGAACATCCTGTATACTATATATACATATACATATATTTATTTATTTATACTTTATAAATATTCATTATTTAAGAATTATTATTACAACTTTTTATTTGTATATGCACATTTGTCTTTGAAACACTTATGATTTTGTTGTATTAACATGATTTCCATGTTGTATACATATTTATTATTGTATGTACATTGTATGTACGTTTTAGAATAAATTTTTGTATAAAACCATTCGCGTTGTATTTAATCTACTCCTGAAGTAAGTATAAATATATTATATATATTTGAATATATTGTTGTTGCCCCATGACGACGTGTTTCATTGTGGGCAAACTTTCAAATATGTAAATAGCATTTCACTATTTATATTTTTGTTTATGTACACGATCGAAAATTTCTGTTGTACAATATTAGCAGGATATAATTACCTGTATAAGTTACTAATGCTAAAACGTCATCTTAATATGTATCTCATTTTTCTACTGGCGTCGTCATACGTCGATATAATCGTACAAAAGGATGTGGCTTTATCTGGTCGGCTGGTACGTTCATGCGTTGTACATGTTGCCAACCCACATGAAGTGCGGCAAATCCAACAATAAATGCAGCTATCGATCCCATAAAACGAATGTCTGCGGTGCTTTTCATCTTATAAATGCGTTTAAAACAAGAATAACTATTGCTTGTTTTATCAAACGATTTTTAAGAAACACTCGTTAAAACGATTTTCTATGGCAAAATATTACGGAAAATGAAGTTTCTCGTATTTTATAACACCTGTTAACAATTTATACATACGTACTTTATTGTCAACGTAAGATTACTTCGATAGGGCCACAACCACAATTGTTTTAAAATCTCTTATAGGTTATGCGTTATGCACGCTGCTCTTCAACCTTCGTTATGATTTCTATAGATAGGTAACTCTTGCATGAAAAAATTGAAGGTCGTATAGCACCACTAGCGATGAATTTTTTAATTAAACCGAAAAGAGGAAAATCTGAATTTTGCTCATGTTTATTTGTGAATTTAAATATGATACTGGTTGTTTAAAGAGAAATAACATCTTATCAGTAAACACTGGTAAGAAGTACTTGCTCAAGTATAAGCAAAGAGGAAATTTCCTCTCTGGTATCAGCCAGCATGAGCTTTGATTGCAGACATAGACGACAGCAGTGCTGATTTGTCGAGAGTATTGCCTGAAAGATTACTACTTGCAGAGCTACTAAATTGATCGTACCAGATTGTTTCCTCTGTTGTTACGAATCCTTCTTCGTGTTAAGTCGGTGCGATCACTTTGCTTCCCAAAAAATCCTTCAGACTTCATCCAGAATCAATATTCATCGATCGCATTGTTGAAAAATTAATTTGAAATACGAGTATCCATATACAGGGTGAGTCATTTTACTGTATCCTTCAAATTTACTTGTCAACTGTTTCTCATATTAAAAAATGTTTCAAATAATATAAATATATTGTTACTTTATCGGATATAATACCGATCTTGACTTCTTGTATTATAATATTATAGATTATACGATTCGTAAAAGTACTGAACGCTGAGGGCAAATAATATAAAGGACAAAGTTACAAACCAATAATTACTGACATGTGTTTTAACTGTTTCTAATTCAATTAGAGCTCAAAATGATGTCAATTATATTTCATATAAACGCGCAGACGGTTAGTGAAAGGGAGTGACGTGCGACAAGTGTTTTTCACTATATATAACCTGTTTACAAAGGATTCCATTATCCTAGATCTTCATATATATATATATATATCTTGGGATATATATTTTCTCTCATTAGTGTCGTTAGTGGCTTACGATAAACTCTTTTTTTTAGTGTATTTTTCGCTATCCGTAAATATGATAAAGACTGCATTATCTTGACAACTACTATTTTTGGACGGTGCATAACATAACAGTTTTTCACACTCAACGTTTTGTACTTTTTCGTATATTATAAAGCTTGACTTTCCGCGCTCCTTGAAAGTTTGCGAAGTGCGACGTTACAGATATATCTTTATATATATAAAACAGCGGACACAGTTGCACAGAAACTGTAATCCTAAAGTGATCTTCCAAAATGAATCTAAAAAATGCGACAACTCGCTTGATAAGCATAATATTCGTTTTTATCGGATTGATAAATCAGGATCGATTTTGCTTTGCAACGGTGGAAAGGTGATGTTCAAGGACTATTCAAACAATTGTATCGCAATAAATTTTATTAAATAATCCCGAGCATAAATTAGAGTAAAGCCGCAGCAGTCGAAATCGTCCACTTAAGTCAATTGTCTAACCGTTTAGATCAATCGCCATGGGTCCGACTGGTGAGCAGTCGATAAAAGTCACGGAATGGGGTAAAGTAGACGGAGAAAATGTGGAGAAATATACGTTAAAAAATAAAGCGGGTCAAGAGGTGGATATCCTAACGTATGGTGCCACGATAAGGTCTATCAGAACGCCGGATAAACAGGGTAACATCGCGGATATTGTTCTAGGCTTCGATAATATTGAAGGTATTGTGGGAGTTTTTCTAGAGACTTTATCTTCTATCTCTGTTCATTGTGATAACTAAATCGCGGATTTTATGTATTTATGGCTGTAATTTTCAACTCTTTAGGATGATTAGAAGAAAATATATATTTTTATTTAATCTTATTGTCTTACAATTCGCAAGATCCGCAGTTCAGTGATAACAATCTATATCGATCTAAAGCCGGCCGTTAGCCAACGATCGGATCTGACCAAATTTTTGACTTGTTTCTCAGGATATTTGTCGAGCAGTAACCCGTATTTCGGCGCGACTGTCGGACGCGTCGCGAACCGCATTTGGAAAGGAGAATTCACTTTGAACGGAAAAACGTATCATTTATCGAAAAACGTTGGCCAAAATACTCTTCACGGTGGTTTCAAGGGTTGGAGTAAGAAAGTATGGAACGCTACGATTCGCAACAACAAGCTCGTGTTGTCGCTTCTCAGCAAGGATGGAGACGAAGGTTTTCCCGGTGCTGCGATAGTTTCGGCTACTTTCTGGCTAACGGATGACGGAGAATTGCATCTTGACATGAACGTTGTCACTACCAAACCTACTCCGATCAATTTGACGAATCACAGTTACTTCAACCTGGCCGGCCACGTGCGTAAATCGATCATGTTCACTTCTAGTTGAAATTATTCCCTTGTCCTCTAATACCGAGGCAGACCTATTAGATCAGTGCACAAGTTCTCTATTTTTGCATTGATCTAATATATCTCCTTATTCGTATCTTTCAGAAAACTAACGCACCCTCGCTGTACGAACACGTAATCGCGGTAAACGCGGATCGTTGGACCGTTACCGACAACAGCAGTATTCCCACAGGTGAAATACGACCGGTGAAGAATTCCATAATGGACTTGAGGAAGTCAACGAAGCTCGGCGACGTGATCGACAAAGTGCCGGGCGGTGGTTACGATTATAACTTCTGTCTGATCGAGAACGGCTGTACTGAGAACAAGTTGGTCGCGAAAGTTATACACCCCGCTTCCGGAAGATATTTGGAAGTTCATACTAATCAACCCGGCGTACAATTATACACGGCTAATTTCCTACCCGCTCAAGGAGGCACTCCTATTCATGGGAAAGACGGGGCCCAATATTTTAAGCACGGAGCACTATGCTTGGAGACTCAGAACTACCCGGATGCTGTAAATCATGTAAGTTATTAGAATACAGTATAAATAAATCTGTTGCTTTCATTTTGAAATTCGTTGCAGGCAAACTTCCCCAACAGTATTCTGCAGCCAGGAGATGTCTACCGCCATACTGTTATATACAAATTTGGTGTGTCTAAATAAGCGAAGACTTCTAACTCTTCGCAAGAACTTCTGGACATTCTCTAAATGTAATTATTATCTCTAAATGTAATAATATATGATCAACTGCAATGAATTTTGGAGTTACATTTTGAATGGATTCAATGTACTTTGCCCAAAATTCTATACAAAATGTAATGCAGACTATGCGGATAAAGAAGGAGGAAGATTGATCTCTAACGGTCGATGTACTTTCTTGTTAGACGTGGAATCTGTGTCCTCCAGTTGCCTATCTTCGCGTTGTTGTTTTATCGATGCGGTCGAAGGTGTGTGACGATCGGATATCAGGCCTTCTATGTGATAGCCGATATAACCGATAAGACCGGCTATAGGAAGTTGTAAGAATCTGTTGAATCTACCGAAAACAGTCGCGATGATCGGCCACATCTTCTGAAATCAAAGCACAACGTACTTCACTTGTTTTCCCGGGAACGGAATTCGATAAAGAACATGGACTAAATAGATATAGGTTAGGATAGCAGCATGTATTGTATTTAAATACTGCATCGCTATCAACAAAGGACTAACCTGTTTCTCGATGAACTCGTAATTTAGAACGTCTAACAGTATTTACCCAATAGCAGATTTATGTACGTTGTTACAAAGTTTCTTTTACAATAGTTGTGCAGACATTGGCGATGCAAGATTGAAACCCTTCCAAGTATCTCACGACACTCAATTCTAAAACGTAGATTATTTAGGATGAAGTAAAATCAACAATGTATACAGGCATTATTTGACTAGCATGATTTCAATATTATTAGTAGCAGTCGATTATATTTTTAAACAAACAGAAACTCGACACTATTTATGTAGGAATCCTAGACGAGCCGTAGTCGCATGGTCACAAATATTGACGTCATTAAAAATAGAAGAGAAATACGAGTGTTCGCAACTCGCACCTAAGGTTATGTTTCCGGTATAGTGCTGCACCAAACGGTCTATGTGAACCCTAACAATTTAACGTCAACAGAGAGGAATCTGTTGACAAATGGAATTGTTGATTTCGTCGATCGAGATCTACCGAAATTACGTGAGGTGGGGGAAGAGTTCGTTCCGCGTTGCTGCGCTTCTGCGCACAACGAGTGACGTAACGAGCGCTTTCAATTTCAATTTCAATTACTCGAGCTGGAAACTCGAGGAAACTCCGAGCGCAGCGGTTCAGGTTGAAACAGCTATGAGACAATGATGATGAGGATCTCGAGCTAGGTAATAAGTTTAGGCCAGGAATGGACAACCTGTGGCGCATTGGATCCTTGCGTCTATACTTATTCTTTTGAAGTTGGCGCCATAATCGAATACATCTTCACATTTTCAACAGTTGATTGCTCTTAGTTCATATAGCCTTCTTACTCATCAGTTCGTCGCAATTTTTTGACAATTTACAATTATAGGATGTGAATTTCTGGGTTCACGACAGCGATCGTCCTCTCGTCCAAGATATCATTTCTCACTATTTTAGATTGGTGCGCCAATAAACGTGTATCTTTTGAACTGGCGTAAATTAATTAATCTAGTTGCGAGATCGAGTTATTCCTTTCCCTCCCCTATCAACCCCAACAATAAACGTAGGAAGGTAGAAAATGTGCTCGAGTATGTAAAAGGTTGGCTACCCCTGGCTTAGGCCCTAAGTCTTCTCCAAGCCTTAGAAAAGACTAAATCAAAACACACCTCTCCTCCATCGCAGGATTCTCTCCTCTTCTTATCCATTTAGATTGTTTAATATTCATAACTACACTGAAGATTTTTATAAAAAACAATTGTCTGCCTCCATGGCAAAATACTGAAGCTGAGCTCTTCTCACATACCATGTGCAAAATGATTTATTTTCTAATTATACGTACAATAATCTGTGGTATAACTTCTTTCATATACATGTGTGTGTATATACAATATCTTACTCTCGACCTTAAGAACGCAGGCGCAAAATACATAAAAATAACTAAGGCTCTCCCGTATTTGTTTGTAGTTACTTGTCTGACAGTAACGCTATTACACACAGCATGAACAACCATGCCAACACTCTCGTTTACGTTTATCTCCCCATTTACTCGATGATCGGTGATCGTTTCTCTAGTCATTGTCTGATCTCATCCGATCTATTCAAGTTCTCCTCTTCCTTTCTGTAAAGATCGACGAGTCGAGCGCGTGCAAGCGAACGGAAATTATATGTTTGCGCAAGATTGCGAGGCTACGTGGGAAAACGAATGACTCTACGAGGAACACGATGGTTTCGTCCACCGTTTATAAAATTTGAAAATATGTATAGAAATTCCTACGCTGCGTTTAACAGGCACGGGCGTGGTTCTGTCGCAAGAGGAACTATAGTCTTTCTTTTTTCTTTTCTCTTTTGCTGTCGATTGCTTTCGCGAGTGCCGATAACGCCCGACTGGTCGATCGGCAGTCAACAAAAGTATGTTGCGAATGGCTGATTGCAGGTAAAGAGCAACGCAATGTACAGCTTTCGCATAAGCTCAAGGGGATATTCGAGACTGTTGAATCGACCGCCCCTTAGAATACTAGAAATTGATATGAAACAGAGGAAATTTTCCTCTTTCTACGCGTGAAACTAACACTACTCGATAAATCCCCGATTACAATATCACCGAATGGCTTTTACCGCTTTTTCTCGGCTCGAAACGTTAAACAAATATAACTCGAAACATAATACAAGTATAATACATAATAATTTCAGTAACAAAAAGAGAGCAAGAACACACGCTTCACAAAAGTAATGAGTAAAGTGTGCGCTCGACTCTCCGGTTACAATCATCTGGAGTTCTTTTTCTTTTCTTTTTTGTTTCGCAATATCGTTCGTCTCTCGTTAGCAGGCATTCTTGGTGTTTGTTTTCTTAGAAAATTCGTTAAAAAATCAATGGACGTGAAGACCGCTATGAAAAGTAAGAATACTTCGCGAATATGTGTACGATAAAACGGTGTCCTCGGTCATCCTCTCTACGTATAAAACAATGTTTGTTCTCTTATTTGTATGATTAGACGTAAAATGTTTGTCGATGAGAATTCCTCGATGTGTTTGAAATAAACGAGAGCATTCCGCTATACCGAGAAAAGCGACCGGCTCGTGGAACATGGGAATGAATGAATGAACATCTTTCACAAGTAATGGTAGAAATGAAACCGTGAAGCCCGAAATTTTCATCAATACGAGTATTACGATCGTTTGAAATCCTTTTCCACGCGCAAATCGTACTCGGGTATAGCAACAATGCTTCAACAATGTAGCACACGTTGTTCTTCCGTTCGAACGTAATGTGAATTCGTCAACTCATATCTCATTTATGCATCAGAAAAACAATTCACGCATATACACGGCCCATTACATTCTCTTGCACGATCAATGCGCTATCACAGAGAAAATAGTTGCACTACATATGAAGGATTTTCACGCTATCTATCATATCCCATCGATTTTTCAATTTTCATTCATCCGCGAGCGGGACGCGAAGCGGTTTTCCGATTTCTCGCAATGAAATACAAGTTTTCTATATTCTCGTTGGAAGAGTTTGGCAAACGGAACCGCGTTCGATCTCTCGTATCGCGAAACGAATCCGCTCGGCAACGTACGATTCGTTTCCGCGGTAAGCAATGAAAAAAGTTGCGTCGGAAGATACGCTAAGTACAAAGTAAACAGTTCGCTTACAAAAAAATTGTTTAAAATCGACACGGGAGGCTTCTCGTTTCTTTTTTTTTGTTTCTCTCATTCAGACGAATATTCTCCTAGAAAAATTTGTTCAGTAATAGACTTTCATTGAATACTATCTTTTGCCACACGCTAACGCCGCCGTAAAGAATGACATTACTTTACACGTATTTATGTAATTTGCCTATACAGCATAATAAAGAGTATCATTATATTTATATATATAATATTTATATATATATAATAATCTTAATATAAATGTAAATTTAACAAAAACATTCGATTGACAAATTCCTTAGTTTAAGGACCCGAAAATCACAGGCAATGTAGTCTTTACATCGGTACGATATACCGATAGGAATTTCAGGATCGGCATTTTGCCCCTTGTATTTACTTGCGATGCTACCTATATCAGATATTATCGTTTCTGTTAATTAAACTATCTTCCTTGTCGACTGGTGGTGGGCCAGTGGTTATGGTCGTGCTTGGGCCTGCCGTTAAATAACCAGCAGATACCGGCGTTCCTGCTGTGCATTAGAATGTTACTTTGACGTGTACCAAAACACACATCTGTAGACCACAATTTTTCATTGTATAAGTTAATATAAAATGTTCGTATATCTTACCAGTAAGGTAACCAGCGTTATTAGCATTAGAAATGAACAGATCGTGTCGCTGATCTTTGTATTCTGCCCAAACGCTCGATTTCTCTAGTATAGCATTGACTTTTTCACCTAACAACAAACTTCTAGTCATAGCTTTCAAAGCCTTAACTATTTGAGCTTTGGTTGTTGCAGGGTTTTCAATGGCGTCCAATCGACCCTCTAATATGTTCAATAAGTAGGGCACCATTTCAGCATCCAAAGCCTAAGGAATCAAATTCAAATACAAATGAAATGTAACAAGAAATCAATTGTAATTTCTACAATCAAATATTTTCATTTTCTAAAGTTTTAACTTACTTGTTTTATAAGTCTATCTTCATTAGTGGAGAATAGCCTATTCAGCGTTTCGCACGCTATCGCTATCATATCCCGTCTAGATTGCATCGCATGCTTCAGTGGGCTTATGCACTCGGTTTGACAAATGGATGATATACAAATCTGAAAGTCATGGTCAGATTTGTTTTAATATAAATATTCACGAATAGTGAATATACCCAAGAAATATATTGAACTCACTTCACTGGTTGCTAATTGATGAAGTATTAATATTGCAGTTTTATACACGGATGGTTGATTATTTTGCATTGCCATTTGTCGACAAAGTCTAGGTATGTGTCCTAATGACGGAACTTGGTCGGCTAAAGTCGGTTGTGCTTGAAGTAAACATACTAGTGCTTGGGTCGTTAATTCCAACATGTCCGACTAATCAATAGAATAATTTTGAAGATATTAAATTTTTTAACTTAACAATTTCATTAAATAATCAAAATTTTAAGCTTACATCAGTTTTTTCTTTGGACATCAGTGTTAAGGTTGTGTCCATAAGTTCACTTAAAAATTCCTTCGGCTTTCTGAGAGCCCATGCAGGACTGGCTACAAATAATCTAAGATATACACCTCCCACAACGGGCTCATTTGTTGCGAAATCGGCATTAGTTTGAGTCTCAGGTAACTTTAATATTGCATTAGGATTTCGCCTCTGTAATGCGTAAAATCTGGAAGAATTTATATATCATATTGTAAAATAGTTGTAATTCTATTGAAAGTTGGTGTATTCAATGTTTACATACTCCTCTTTCAATTCAGCGACGATCCTCGAGATTTTCGCTTTGGCATGGTCGTCCCAAATTAATTCAGGATTCTCGTGTTTGGTTTCGAACATGTGCACGCACTGCTTAGGAGCGTCTCGAATTGCTTCGCTGAATAATCTAGGTAAAAATTTAGACAAGTCCAACTTAACTTTTGGTCCGGCCAACTTATCGGACGACATTTTGCCGAGCAATTCGGCGGCTGTTTCCCGTATTTGCGTGTTATTTGAATTACAGAAGAGATCGAGAACGTACACAACAGCTCCTAAAGAAGTAGAGAAATATTGTTTTATTAATACAGACGAGTATAAATATATTTAGTCGCCATTTACCTTTCGATAACGCGTCCTTTACAATCCTCGTGGAACTCATCAGGGCGTACAATGTTTCTAATATAAGAAGCTGACACTCCTTCAAAGTATTTAAAGCTATTAACAAATATACCGTAACATCATTCGCCGCAATATCGTCCACGCACTCTTGGTTTCTTGTAACACTGCTGATCACCTCCAAAGCATTCTTCTGAATCAACTTAAAGTTATTGCTACTTAAAAGTCCAAATAGTAATCTGAAATGTCCTATGCACTGCAATTCTACTCCAGGATTGTTTTTGATCACATTCTTCAAGGCTTCAAGAGACATGACAATATATTCTAATTTCTTTTGATCCATCTTAGCCAGTGCCACGTTTCCGATTGATGTCAAGTACTCCCACGATTCAGATAAAAAGTCCAGTAAATTAATCGTAAAACTTTTGGGATTCTGCAAAACATTTACCGTTTGTTATTTTATCTAAACATTACTTCTCGAAGAGTAAAACATGCATGCAGTACCTCTATTGGAAATACGGGTTGCTCATTGTACACTTTTACAAATATTTCTCCAATAATAAGTTCATCCCCGTGAGCGCTATATTTGAAATCGCTGAAATCATGCTCGAATGTTTCGCTTCCGTTCAATCTTTCTTGCCGTTTGCTTTCCAAATATTCGTTCAATTCTGCTCTCGTTCCATTGTCCCAAATTAGGTATGGATTCGAGCAATTCGAGTTCAAAATCTTTAGTATCTCCTCCGGCTTGTTTTTCCCAAGTTGCCGTGCTAAATAAGGTGTTAACAAGCTTTCCAAAGCAGCGACCGTAACAGGGTTAACAGGTGTTTCGCTTTCCCCTGTCATGTAACCACCTAGCCTGGCACAGGCTCGAACAGCTAGCTTGGCCAAATTATTCGCCACTTCCTGACGATTTTCATCCTGGTTTCTCTCGACACCACCTTCTTCTAACGTGTAATCATAATTAAACATAAAGAGCAGTAAATGCCACAGAGCACCTGATTGCAGCAATTGCATTTGCAGCACGCTGTCCGACGCAAGGGAAGAGATGCATTCTGTTGCCACCGAACACAACTTCGTTAAATGCTATAAAACACAGATACAACTGTTAAATAATTTCGTGTTTTTCTTTCAATGAAATGTAGATACTAACCTTGAAATGTAATATTCTACAAAGATCCTTAACCAGTTGCGGTAAATCGATGATTCTGTCTTTGCAACCTCTGAACGAGCCAGCGACAGAAAAGCATCTGGTAATGTGCATGCAGACTTGTACCGCCACGTCGTTCGGTTTGCTCGATTTGTTTAATACAGAAACGCATCTCGTATAAGCATCTAACAGAACGTCTAATCCTCCTTCTCTGCGAAGTTCCTCTGCATTCAACGCAGAACATTGTACAGTATGGTATGCTAGTTCACTGGCAGCGGCAAGTAGCGGCGTGGACTTTGAAAATAATTGTTCGTCATCTGTTTCTAATTTGATCGTTTTGATTAACTGAGGATAACCAGCGTACTTGTACGGTCTAAGCTCGTCGGAATATCTATGGAAAAGAATGCTCTGTGTTCTTAAAATTAACACTATGTTGTCGGGATTCGGTCCGTCCGTGGACCAACAACTCCGACTGCATAAGAACTCGTACGCTTGATTCACTGCTTCGAATTTATCCTACACAGAAAAATGCAGTTCAATCGGATTGCATGTTTGATTGTTACTAGAGATTTTTGATAAACTTACTCTTCCTTGCGGATTTTTATCGGGATGGTACATTTGCGCGAGCTTGTAGTACGATTTTCTCACTTCAGCTTCGTTGTGCTGTTTTCCGTGAGACAGTTGAAGAACCTTGTAGGCTTCGTCCACTGTCATTAGCGGTGGTTTCTTCTCTACTTCTTTCTTCCAAGTCTCCAGTACGTCCTTGAATAGCCGCACCTAGACATCAAGTGTAAGATGTATTCTAGAATCTTATTTTTGATTTACAATTATTGAGTAATAAACTTACTGGTTCATGAATAGGCCATTGTGGGAATTTGACAGTGTCGCACAGATGACGCAAATAGAATATTTGACAGAACAATTCCTTCTCTAATTGCGGATATCTGATCGCAGGTATGGCAATGTACTGATATCTCGCCATGGTATGGCTTCTCAACTTTGGAGAAAAATCCGCAATATGCGTTGCTATCTTCTCGATGAGCATTCTTCTCATCTCAGCGTTCCAGATGGCTTCCGGCGTATCGAAATCGCCAAGGAATATTTGCGCAAACTTTTCTGCGCCATGATTTTCCAAATAACTCACCATCGCGTCGGGTAACAGTTGGCCAAGAATGCTACGCTGCATAATATCAAACGCGACATTCTGCAAAATATAAATTGTACAATAATATTTTAAGTAATAAACATACGCATTTTAGTATATACTTACATCATCGCTTCTGAACGCTTGTTTCGTGTGTGTTAATTGCAAAAATCTTGCTATTGGCAAAACATTGGAACCAGTATACATCAATATAAAATAAAATACACCAGTAAGATAGATCTTCGAAACTTCTGCGTTATCTCGCATTATTTCACATAGCAAAGTGGCTACTTTCTCAACTAAAATCGGATCAAAAGTCAATAAAAGTTGCACTATGTGAGGTAGACACTGAAGATCAGATAATAACCGCCTCATACGCGGGAGAGGTCTGATTACTGCGTCGTCAACGTCTCTACTTGGAAAATATTCGCACATTTTGATTAGAATGTCTAGGATTAATGTTGCTAATTCGCTTTCGTTTATTACTGGTGTTCCTTTCGCGACTAATGTCCATTTTAACTGCGGGACTTGCGAGATCATTCGCCAGCCGTCCAATCCTTGTGCCCAAACTTTGGTTTTATATGTTATATGGCTCGTTAAATACAGATCTTTCAAATCTTTCAGGCTTATGGGACCTTTTCGTTGATCTCCGTCATTGTAATACCATTCTTTCTCCATTGCTAGCTGTTGCTGCGGTCCTGCTTCGATCACGTTGGTTTGCGTTGGCACGACCGCTCGCGACGTATGTAAATGGGCTAACGTTAACAGATCTACTAGTGTGCGTACTCCGTTTTGATCCATTATGTCTTTCACGTTTCTTCTGTGCAGTATGAGTTTATTTATAAACATGACTAGCCTATCGCGTTCCATTCTGTCCGTACAACGTTCCAGCATCCCGACAATATATTTCGTATCCGAAAACGGACCAATATCTTCGAAATATCGTTCATATACTATAGTCATTGCTTGCAAGCAAAGGCACTTCATTTCAACTTTTGTTGTTAATATGAATCTATGGTACAAGTCGTTAAAAAATTCATACCTACAACAAAGACAATTCCGTTACTTGATACAATGAAGACGCTTCATCGAAATTATATTGCAAGGATTAAATTTCCATACGTACGATTTTCTTATTGGGCTATCAGGACTATCTCTTTCCAACAGAAGTCTCAAGTAATAGTCGCCGATCTTCACCTCGTCTGACAGGCACTGATACTGTACTTCGAATTCTCTATGATTCCAGGCGATAAGTGTTCCACCGGCCAAATCTTTGTCAGAACTGAACGCGCGAATTTCATTCTCGAGTGCTGTTCTTAGCTCCTCCCGTGTCTTGTGGTTCCAAATTAAATTCGGCAGTGAATGATCCTGATTGAACTTGTAATAAAACAGATTCCAATTCGCCTCCGATTTGATCCTCTCTCGTCGTTTTCTTAATACTATTGGACGTTCTTTAATTTTCTCTTTGCGCTCGATACCGATTCTAGCTCCCCAATGCTGAAGAGCGTGCTCGACGTGTTTCTCGACAACGCGCATCTGGCGCTCGATCGCAATCCACTGTGGATTCTTTTTATTTTTTGATGCATGATCTATTGCTATTTTCAAATTGTCACGGTTGTTCAACCTCTCTTTCTCGAGGAAAGACTCGGGAATCTTCTCTTCGGAGTCTAAGTAATTTAATAAACCAACAGGCTGTACAAATGCACAATTAACACAAACTTAGATATTTTCATTCGAGTGATTTAGCGGTAATAATATCGTATGCTCAGTCAATAATGTTAATTTACCATAATTCTTTTCAATAAACCCATGGCCGTAGGATGTCCTGTAACCCAGAGCCCTACGAGATGTCTGCACAATTGTCTATGCGTTAACAGCCTACCATCAGTGCCAACAGTGAAAAGACTATTTAATAAATGTCTTGGCAGAGCTCCCTCGGCAAGCGCAAGTTCTTGCATTTTTGCTGCAACCTCTGCCGCACCCTCTTCAATAATCGCTCTCATTATTAAACCTGCACCTTTGACTATAGCCAGTGACGGATGTTGAAACAACTTGAAGAGGGACCTGCCTCTCGAGGCAACCATTTCTAGAAGATTATCGAAATGTTTGCCATCGGTTGTTTCGCTATATGGTACACACAAGGCAAAAGTCAAAAGATCAAGCATGGCAGACACTACCAGAGCACCTGTACCATGATTCTGAAATACATAAAGTACAAGATAATAATCATTAAAATATTTTTAAGAAACTAATAATAAGCGTAGCTATTTTTATACATACAACATGGTTCACCCACATATCGAGCAAACTTTCCAAGAACTTGTTACTGCTAAGAAGGCTACTTTTATTCAACTGTTCTTGTCTCAAATCACAATCGTCGTGCATCGGTTGCATCAGAGCACAGATGCAATCTATAGCAGACTGTGTCACAGCGTAGTCTAGTCTCTTTAAAGCTTTTACAACTTTATGACCGATCGCTTCTCTGAATCCGGAAAGCGTTGTAAATGCAGTGAAACCAATTCTACTGGCGACCAGTCTCCTTAAAACGTGAAACTGCGCCTCTATTTCGCCGTTTGTTTCTAACTCTTTGTTTACCACCGCGTTCAAAGCACAGAGAATGATTTTATCTTTGTTTTCAGTAAAAAGACCCTGTAAGTAGTTTAGCATCACATGATTTATTTGAAGTTGTAACGTTGTTACAGTCCATTCAAGCGGTGTAACATCCTGGACAAAAAAGAAAATATACATTCAATTGATCGTGCAATATGTTCATCGATATTACTCGATAGTAAACTTACTAAGCTTCAAGAAGAAAACTCTATTATAAAATTTGTATTGTTATAAAGTTAAATTTCAATTACAAAATAGTTGTTTCTATTCTGCAAATATATATTCGAATCTCTAATTTAATACCGCTTTAATGTACTGTATCAATATGTACGTTCACATCTTGACAAGTATGCGCACAACATTAATATTATGTAAATACGACATTCTATACATATTATAAGCGAATGTACAAGCAATCTTACATCTTGGGTCACAGAATAATTTAAACCACTGTACGGAATGTTTGCATTGAATCTTTCCAGAATTTCAGCGAACGTACGTCCACTAGGTGGTTGGTGAAGAAATTTAACATGAGATGTTTCAACTTCCTCATCGACCGGCAAATTGAAAGGTCCAAGTCTTTTTCCTCTCGGAACTGGACACATTCTGACGTGAACGTCCCGATTTCCAGATGCTCTAACACCATCCAATAAAGACGCTAACAAAGAATCTCTATCTGTCGCAGTGTAACTGCGTGTTTGGTTATTCAGATACTGTATAGTAAATAGTTGTGGATTCTCATTATCACGGATTAACGCAAAAATGTCAGACAATGGTCGAAGCGTGCAGACATTGTATGTCTGAGGATCTCTTTCCAATAAACAGGTGTCGGAAAGACAAAGAGTTCTTCTCTGTGGGTCTATGTGTCTAGACGAATACTTGTGAACAGTAAACTCTGAAACACTTGTTATATGATCGTCTCCACTAAATTTGCCCAATCTTTGTGCAACGAAATCGTCTAGTTTGATTGGTTCTTTCAAAACTTTTATACTGATACCTAAATTGTTCATGGCTGATTCATGTAACTTTTTTTTTATTTCTTCCATGTGCTGAGAGGCAAACAGGTGCAAACGTCCAAATCCACCGCATACAATCACAAATCCATTCGGGTAATCTTTCATCGTAGCAATCCCTTCAAAATCTTTGTAATAATAACTTGCTAGTACCATGTTGGTTGCTGGATCTAATTGGTCGAGACTATATGGTGTCACTTCTAATACAACAGGTAATCTTGTATCAGACCAATGATGTTTGTAAGCTTGGTATCTCTGTGGCAAAAAGGGTGCAATCAAACAATGTAAACATGCAATTCAAAGTTATATTAAAATTACATGTGTACGAGAATCTGAAAATCTCTTAAATTTTCGAGATTCTTGTACATCCCTAATTAAAATGTAGTAATACGCTTAACAATATGAAGGAAACAATATTTATTATTCTTTATTGCAAGGAATTTGGCAGTCTTAGCTCATTAATGATATAATGCAGAACAGTTTAATCAAAGCATTGCCGCCATATGGCTGGATTGATAACATGTCTGGTTGAATATCAATTCTAAACCATTCCCTAATGAACATCATACAAGCCACACATAACTCACCAGAATTTCTTTAGGTTTTTCAACAAATTGATTCCTATATTTGAGAGCTTCAGTTAGCAAGTCAGCTCTGTATTCTGAACTAAATTTCATATTGTCAACCTTACGATCTTTACGCATTGTTATACTAAATTCATACGATCCTAACTGATTCCTGTTCATTGGTTGCACACTTATAAAATCTGAATACTCCCATTTGTTTGTGACTTCCAATGTACTGGGATTATATGTTGTTATACCCATGGATCCAATTGAGAAAATACGTTTGTATCTATAATACGAAGCACAAATATTATTTCTTTCTAACGTTAACATTGCACAATACCACTTGTTGTAACAATCAATGAAAATTAACAGTAGCATATATTTCTTCAATATTTTTAAACAATTGAAAACAAGTAAAATCAATTTCTATTAAACATTTAAAATATGCTTATAATCAATTATTAATTAGTAGTAATTCTTATGTATACATTTAAGTAGTTAATGACAAACTATTTCTTCATTGATATCTAAATTAACTAGCAATATCAGTAAAGCATATTACTTTATACTACCATTCAAATTTCGAACAAGCAAAAGTGCAATAACAAATTGTTTTACGATACGAATGATTCATCAGACGCGGTTGACCTTAGAGCATTAATTTTTTTGTTTACTATAAACTAAATTGCAAGTCGATGTGTAATCGGCGAAACGTTCAACGTGGTGTTAACGAAACACGTATAACTTACTTTCCCTTCCACGAGTGTTTTGTGACCAGAAAACACGCCACATCCTGGTTATCCTTTATCGGCATCATTGTAACATGTCCTGACAATGCGATACGTGTATTATCTCGAATAATGTCTGAACAAAACACTGGTTACTATCTGCAAAAGACAAGTAGCGTAGGAGGAACATTCGCAGACGAATTGAAAGGAAATCACACGAAAGTCATCTCTGAAACGACGAATGCGGGCAACGTGAAATATAATTGAACTGTGTGCACGATATTTATGCTCGTCGTACAAACGGAGAATATTTAGGCACTGTTTGATCGCATTTTACCCAACAAATGTCATTTTCAACGGCTCCATCGGACTGGGAGCGGCCATGATGCTCGGGGGTGTTAACAAACAGCTGTTTCCAGATGGCAGACCAGTCAGAATAGAAAACTTGATTCGTTTGTGTCATTGAATATTCTTACAGAGATCAAACTCCTGCGCTTTGTTTTGTAACCAATTCCCAGTCCGCATACGCCTACAAGTGCCATTGCCATTTTCATTTCGCCTATTTGCATGCAAATGAAGCGATCCAGCACGCGAAACAACGACTCATAACAGAAATAGACTTATTTATTTATTTGTGGCACGAAGATTTTGGCATAAACTCGTCTAAATCGCGTGAAATGAAAATGGTAATGGGGTTACGTGGCCCCTGAAAAGTGGGCCACAAAAATATATAGGATAATAGGTCTATCCGTATACCTAGTCGGTGGTCCTATTTAGAACTCTCTACAATTTGACTTCGTGTATTTCAGTCAGAAAGGAAATCCTGCCTGTTTCAGCCGAAGAAATCAAATCAATTTTATGCATTTTAGTACTGAAAATTATGATAAACTAAATGACATGATAAAGTAGATATATATATATATATATAGACAGAGAGCTCTGCTGATATCAAATATTGCCGCGCCTACAACGTTTTTAATTTCAACTTACAAGAAGCGGCAACACTGTCTGTATGTAGACTGAAAAGTTGAATTACGAAATTCAACATTTCTGACAGGAGTGTCGGTTCTATCAGCATGTTCTACAGTTTATGTATGTCTGTAAAACCTAAATATAATGGTTCTGTTCTTCCCGCTCGTTTAATAAGCTTTATATGCAGTATTTAATTATCTTTGTTGATCGTTGTAAAGAAGAGAGTACCGATTTTGAAGAATAGCGTGAAAGGTGGAGTATCACGGTATTAAAAAATTGAATAAAATGAATGGTTCATTTGTTTGTGACATGTATTATGCCATACATATACTGATACAAAACGTAAACTTTGTAATGACATTTATTCATTTCAAGCAATTATTCGTCTTATGCGCTATACAATGAATAAAAGTATCAATGTGAAATAGTGTAATTCGAGTTTGCATTCAATTTTAATTTGGTTCATTCATTCGGAACGTGAAAGAACCTCACCGTCTTATCCTAAACAAATGTCAACACCATTGCCATAATTGAAGTTGATATCGTATTTACTTCTGTGGACAAATTTGCGGTGTAATATATGTACTTTCCATTGAAAAGTAATCGATTATATATTGTGTTTAAATACAACATTAAACGCATTGAATTATCACGATTCGATAGAGATTATATAAGAGACTTGATATTTTAGTTTACATTTCGATAAAAAGGTATAAAAATTCATACGGTCCGTTACGTCATATATATATTCTTGGCGAAATAAACTGTTAAATTAATTCGAATGTCCTCAAATTATGTTCAGTAGGATAATTATTGATGTGTTAAAAACTCTAAAAATATAAAAAATAAGTATATTATTTGATTTTAATTGTTATATTATCTTTTTGAGCACTCAGTTATAAGGATGATAGAAAGCACTGCTCTCAGTGAAAGCGACGAAGGAGAAATAAAATCAGATTTCGAAGATAACTTTCAGGATGAACTATGCAATTTTCCTCACATTCTCAAATTTATTAAAAGAATGCGTGATCATATCAAAAAACAGAACAAGAAAATCAATAAATTAAGGAACAAACTAAATGAACAGGTAAAACTTGATCTCCCCTTTAGTCCTTTATATCGTATTCGTTTAAATGTCAAATGTTTACTTACACGCTTATTATAGAGGAATCAGAAGTTATTAGAGAAAAAAATATTAGTTGACTATGGGACTCAAACGAATCCTTTGGAGTGTGAGAAAGAATCAAATCTCTTGGAAAATTGCAATAGTAATACTGATAAAACACCAGTTAGTATAGTAGATGAGATTAAAGAGGCAGCTGAATCAGCTTTATTACAAACTGGTTTTGTTTATGAGGAAACTTCAGGTTTATATTACGATTATAATAGTGGATACTACTATGATGCAGTAAATATATATTATAACATATCGCAGAACATATTTTGTAAGAATCTTGAAATCTTCTACTATATAAAAAATGTGTTTCAGAAACAAGGATTATACTACGACGGCAATACAGGAACATATTATTATTATAACGAAGCAAATGGAACTTATCAATTTCATAGTCAAGCACAAGTATCTGCGAGTGATGCAACTTCACAAGTTCAGAGCAAGAAGGAGCAGAAAGCTAGAAAGGCGAATAAGGTTCAGATTTATTCTATTAATGTCTATGCTTTGTTAAAGGAAAATGGATCGTAGAAAAACATTTTTGTTTTCAGGTTTCAGATGACATACATGAGTTAATAAATGGCCTTTCAAACATATCAATTGAAAAATACAGGCGTCAAGCACAAGGTAATTATCCTATGCCTTTAATATGCACACATGTCTCTCTTGTAGGATGAGGGGAGAAAACGCAAACTTGCAGAAAGGGAAGAACATTTGGAAGATAAAGAACTTGAGGAGGGTGAATGTTCAAGCAACGATAACGACAGCAATTCTAATGATAATACTCCGGAATTATGTACTAGTAGTGACAGCGAACACGAGGAAGACCAAGGTTTATTTTTAATTTCTTTTCAATAACATTTTTATTTTTTTTGACATGGTTTTTGGTAAAAGTTTAAAAATCTTCTGTTGATAACGTAAAAATAAGTATTCAAATGTCATTCATTTAACATGTACGTAGAATCGGGTTTGGAATGAGTTGGCTTCCAACAAGGTGTGGGTAACAACGCGACTTTATTCTAACGATATTCGGGAAGATGGGGTCACAAGGTGATGTTTGCTCTCGCGACGACCGGACACGACTGCTATTTCTAACGTTCATCCTTCGCTCGTCGCTTTGCGCATTTTCATTTCTTCGCGCGTTGCTTTGTGTTTTTTCATGTGTTCATTTCATGCTAATCGTCGCTTGTTTTAACGGAAATTACAAGGTCGCTCGCGCGGGGCATCCTTCATGTATTAACGTAAACTCTTTATTTCAGATTTAGCCAAGATATATCCACCATGCATGAGAATCATCGTGAAAGAAACCAATCTGCCAAAATTAAAAGTTGGAAGCCTTTTCGTCGTCGCATACACCGGAGGTTCGATTGGTCGTGAAGGCGATCATTCAGTAGTTATACCAGACATAAACGTTAGCAAAGTACGTAATCATTGAAGGTGTGCGAGAACCCGATGGTTGAGTCAGGAATCCCGACATTTTCGGGTTCTTGCACATCTCTAGTAATTATGAATACAGAGATAATTGTCGAACAGGCTCTGTATAAATGAGTTTTTTATTACAGCACCATGCTCGATTAATGTACGATGAAAGTAAAAAAGTTTACCAAATTATAGACTCCGGTTCAAGGAATGGTACGTTGTTAAATGGTAAAAGATTGTCCGTAGCCAAACAAGAATCAGACTTCCACGAAGTGACGCACGGTTCAATTATACACGTTGGAAGTACCAAATTGTTATGCCATATTCATAATGGTAATGAAACTTGTGGTCACTGCGAGCCAGGACTCGTTCAACAATGTAGTAGCGCGGAAGAGAATAAAACGTCCAAGAAAACGCTTCATAAACAGGAATTGAGGCGATTGAAGCACAAATTTGGCGTGGAGAAAGACAACGTTGCGACCGCGAGTCAATTAGCGTCGGGGTATCAAGACAGAGCACACAGCAGAAGACAGTGCATCGGTTCATTAGATCATCGCGCAAAAACACAACAAAGTTCGATGGATACGTAAGTTACAATTTGATCATCCTCTGAAATCCAAACAAATCTGATATTTTGATACAATTCAGAATTTTTTACTAACACAAGATGATGTACTTTTATCATTCTCATTTTTTGTTTTACATTTTTATTTTACTTGGACCTTTTTATTTTTCAGACTCGTATGCGAAGTAATTTTTCGAATTTCGTTTAATTTTGCTTCTAGATCTATAGCTAAAGACAACAGAGGGTTCAAGCTATTATTAAAGATGGGCTGGACAGAAGGTCAATCACTGGGAAAAGAAGGAGATGGTCGCACCGAACCGGTAAGTACTCGACTGATTTCTCATTTTACTGTCTCTACGAGAACATTCTTACCGTGGTATATTAATTTATGAAAAACAATCATTGATATTATCGATATATTGTGAAAAGTATAACTATTAAGAGAAACAGCTACAATTACCAAGAGTAAAAAAGTATTTCTTCGGTCTTTGGGAATATTCTTATCCCATCTAGATCTCTTTTACCAACATTGCTTCTCGCAATGTATACATAACTAAATCCATGTACAATCGTCGTCAACGAGTAAACTGTGAGGTGGTGAAGTATAAAGAGCCTACAATCTCCATCCACGACGTCGGCCCAGCGACGAGCCTTCAAGGTACCGGCGGAGGTGTTCTCGTCCGAGGGACAAAAGCGACGACCCAATTGGCAATCTTAGTCACGATCCGTTTATCAGACTATACATTCTCGTGGGTGTCGGGTGTGTGCTATCGTTGGTGATCAGGCTGACGTCAATCGCGTGCGATTGCGTATACGGGACAACACAGACCGGTAGCGTTTCGCGTATCGCCGCGCCGGGGGTTTCGGTGGCGTTCGTCGTCGCGTTGGTGCGCACGTGTGTCCAATGCAAAAGGTGTGCAGAAACGAGTCGGCTTTGTCGGCCATTCATTAGCTGGACGGTCGGTGCGGTCGCGCGGCGCAGCAATTCACAATCCAGACTGGTTGTTCGCCTTTTTCGCGCCGCGCTAAAAACTCCGGGTCGCTCTCATCCCCTGGCTGCTGGTACATACACGCGGGTTTCCTCCACCCACGCGCCACCCTCATCCGACTGACCCGTCGGATTCACACGTGCACGACACACGTACACTGCCAAAAAGCTAGACAGCCACTGCTGTTGCCGGTAGCTTGCTGCTTACTCGTCCGGCCGCATCACATTTCGACGGCGACGAAACGAGCGCCGACGGCACGAGTAGAGCATTCGTATGATAACGAGCGTAACTCTGCGAGACATGAAACGGAATAGTAGAGGGGATCCCGTCGACGACGGGGGTCAACGGGGATGGGACGAAACGAAAACGGGAGTAACGGGATAGAGAGAGAGGAACAGAGCCCCGGCGAGCGTCACAGCCCCGGGAAGGGGACAGGAGAGAGAGGTGCCCCGGGGTAATGAATGCAAATGTATTGAAATCCAAATCATTATTTTGTCTAGACGCATCGTATGCTCTATTGCACGCCTCGCCCCGGCTTAAGGACGGGCCACAGGAGTCGCGCGGACGGATTAAGGGTCACGGGGAAAGGGGATCGTTGTTTTTCCTCGTCTCTGTGTACTTTCCAGCGCTCCTGCTAATTTGCTCCTACCTTTATCCCTATGATGTCCGACGTTTCACCTTTTTTTCCTCTCTTCTTCTTCCGTCGCTTCTTCTCCTTTTTCACTCGCGGACGAATTTGTCTGCCACCCCCGTAGACGCGACGCTTGTCTTCTACCCTCGCCACTCTGTTCCGCCGTTCCGTCGAACCCGTTTTTCATGGTGTTTCCGTGGACGAGAATTAATGAACTGAGATCTTCGCGAGGGGTGTTGCTGGGACGAATCTTATCAATAGTTTCAGTTTGTTGCGGGTACATGTTTGGTGTATCTTCAACAGAAATTCATTAATCTTTGAAAATTCATTTTTGTTGTAACGTTTCCCTTAACCGTTATAAATTATATTCATTTCAGAGAATTGCCCCCGCTCACTCGACAAATGAGCTTGTAAAACAGTCAGGGGGCTGAGCGAGGTTACTTCAATCTTTAAAAATTCCAAAGCAGATGTAACGATAAAAATGTTTTGACCAGAAAATCCGCGTCGCTTTCCGAGCGAGCTAATACATTGGCTCGGTTTTATTGGTAGGGCTTCCCCGAGTTCAGACCAAGTGAAATTTATTATAATTCGATGTCGGGCGAGTTGTTCCTCCACGAATGCTATCGGTCCGAGCCTCGTCCTCCTTCGCAGTCGTTTTACATCGCAGCCGGCAATCAGAATTTTATATCGGCCCTTTGTTTTTACGCGACGCAAGCTCTTTGTCGAACGCGTCGCCTACATCGTAAAGTGGAAATACACTCGCGGGACGGTGAAAAGCCGAAGGAGAATGAAAAGGGACATTCCTGTAGACACGGAAAGAGAGAGAGAGCGAGAAGGAGAGAATCCACGTTCAATTCGAGAGTCCGTAAACCAGACATTGTAAAAAGCTCTCGAATGGCGATTGCCAGTAAACCGCGAGGACCCGATAAAGTATAAAATTGTCGCGAGTACTGCGAAAGTGCCGTTAGCAGGTGTAGGTGGTACGTGTCCTATCTGACCGAATGAAATCTCGGGCAGGTTCATTTATTTGAGTGCTCCGTCGTCGTAAGGTGAGCGGTTTTTTATTATCGTCCTGTCAGGGGACAAGATTTATCGCCTAATAATAAGCGTTTCCCGATTGAATCGTAAGTTTCGCTCGCGGAAGTTTGAAAGATTAATTAGCTCCTAGCAATTTGTTTGACGTGTGGACGCTCGCTAAATTCACGGTAGCATGTCGCAACCACTGTACGAGGAAATCGAATAATTTCGTGGTCTGTCACAGCTGAAACACTTTTAAATTCCTGTACTATAAAATTAACGAGATTTATATAATATGATCGATTTCTGCGTATGGAAAGCAGTTCCGCAGAGCTGTTGCTCTTAATAATTTCTATTGCGTTAGGTACGCTCGAACACTGAGAAAATAAAATAATCTGTAACGAAGATATTCTTGGCGATTTCTTTTACTTCGAACAATGTTATCTAATTTGACGACCGGATGGGTCATTCACAGTTTATTTTCCTTATCACTTATGAGTAGCTAGGTTGCAATTCACCGGGAGCTGTAAAGTTCCCCCTCGTCGCAATCAATGCGTCGGTTGCAGAGCGGTTCCTTGTAAGGCACTCTTAAAATGCATCCGGAAACTGCAACAATTTCGCGTTTTATGGACTTTCTCGTCTACCGGCGAATGCCGCGGACCATTTCACGGATACAGCTCGCGAACATCCACCGTAGTGCCTTTTACGATTTACGTTCATTTCCATATTGCATCTGCTTGCCCTTTACACCGCCACGGGGAAAAACTTGACTGATTAATGACATAATAAATAATCCAACGCGGACCCCCCTCGACGGAATGAGGATTCGTGGTGCTTCCATAAAATCACCGGTTGGAACGGGGCTTTCTACGATCGTGCTTTGAGAAAAGTAGAAACACCTTACACACGACGATAAATTAAAACTTCTGAAAGGAAAGCCTGCTGTACCGTTTGAAGCTTTCTTTCAACGTAGAGATCGACGATATTTACTTTCGAAACATTCTGAATAGAACTTTTATGGGACGAGTTTCATGGGGGAGTTTCAAGTGCTGATCAATATTATCTGATGCATCACGCAAATTTGTGCCGTTTCAAGTAATAGAGATGAACGAAATACTTATAGTTACAAAATAATTCAAGTAAATTCATGAAATTCAAAGGAGTTACAAAATAAGAATCCTGGCTAATCTCGACCTGTACAGTGTCTGCCGCGTTAAAAACAGCGGTCTTTCAACTCTGCAGAAATTTTATCGGTGCTGATTCGGCAGTGAACGTATGAAAATTTCCATTTTATCGTTCCTCTGCAGACGTTTATGCAAATGCAGGTATTTATGGACTTGTTTACATCAACTGCACTCGAACGGAAGTTTGTTTGATGCACTAAAAGTTCCATAACACATTGATACCTCCCTAAAATATTAAATTTCATTACATGGTTCCATATACCAGTTTCAAGTTACATAGAATCCCTGGTCTGCTGTTGCAAATTTGTAGAGAATCGGAGAACCTTACACTTTTTAAACACAATAATTTCTCTAAAATTGCTTCAATCAAATCGAGTTCTTTTTTAAGTTGGGATGTTTGAGCCGAAACTAAATATAATCACGGTTTCTACAACTTGTTTATCTGTGTCTTTAACGAAAAGTGTTGGAATACGTTTTGCAGATATGCATACGGTAATTTTTTTTTCGTATACATTCTTGTTATTGCGTCGTGTAGACGACCATGACCTTGAAATGACCTTGATCTCTAAAAATTGAAACGATGTATCCACAGATCTGATCCAACACATTTCTAACAGACTGTAGACTTGCACAATCTCCAGACGAATCGTCACGAGTCCAAAGCACCCTAGCCATCCAGTCGGTTCCAACCATCGTCTCTCCGCTACCCACACCAAGCAGTCTAGAAGATGGGGGCCGAGTGTTTTGATTCCCGCCACGTCCGATAGCGTCCGAAAAAAGGTCGGAGTCGCACAAAAGTGAATCGTAGGTCTTGACTCGCGGTTCTCCGGGATCTGTTGTTGCTCGCCAAAACCTGTTGCTGGCGTCCTGCTCTCTCCTCTCCTTTCCTCTTATTCATCCATCGGCCCCTTTTCCTTTCGGCGAAAGCAAAAATAGTGATAAGGCAAGAAAAGAGTCTGAAGCGAGGTGGGGGAAGGGCAACAGGCTCGGGGACGAGAACAGAAACAGAAAGGTCGGAATCGGAAAAAGAAAAGAACGAAGCAGCGAGGAACGAGTGGCAGCGGGGGCGGGAGAGAGGGTTCTCCGAGCGGAAGTTGTGTGTACGAAGTCTCGTACGTGTGTAGTTTGTGCCGCAGGTGGTACGATGGAACGCAAGGTCGTTTCGATATTATGTAATGCAGAGAGGCAAGAGCGTGCAAGGATACAGGCAAGGATCAGCTCTCGACCTCCCTCGGTTGCCCCGGAGGGGCCCCATTGTCTTTGGAATTCGGGGCAACGTTGGGTAGAGATCCTCATCAAAAACCGAGAAAAAAGAGGGCCTGGGCCCCGGGAATGCCGAGGATACGTTACTTGTTCGTCTTACCCGGGATTTTCTTGACTCGTTGCGGCCGCTTAACGTTGTTTATCCTTGGGCCCTCGATTAACCCTCATAAGAGGCTGTTAGCGGGTTGCGCCGGTGTTCGTTACGAGATATTTAAAGCGTGCGCGATCCAAGGGGGACAACGTGTCTCGTGGATCGCAAGAGCGCCGATTCAGTGGCCAAACACTGAATTTATATTCCTCCATAATAATAACAGGATTGAATTTATTCCGAGATAATAAAAACAGACGTTGCACCGATTATTTCGTGTGCAATTTCTAGCATTATCAGAAATGGAAGGCGACATACAGGAATTTGTAGAAAATAACTCTCGACGATTTCCCACTCGAAACAATCGAAACTCGGTTCACCGGGACGACGTTCCTTATCCGCGAGTACGGGCATAAAGTCGAAGCTCCAGTAAAAGTTTTGCGAGATTGCCGATCCCCGGGTCTCTGTGTACACCACCAGGTTTCGCTCGAGGGGGGAACGTCTACGATCTGCGAATCGTTTCCACGCTGGTTCGTACGTTATCGTCGCTTGTCTATCGTGTTTCCACATCGGGGACGCCCATCGGTGGAAATATTCGTCCACGTGTGTCCGAGAGAGGAGAAAAAGATAGAGGAGGTAGTGGGAGCCTCGGCGGTCGTTGTTGGTCGACTTGGTGTGCTGTCGTCGCGTCGGTCACGGTCGAACGGCACAAAGTTATGCGAAAAAATTTGCAATCTTTATCTACGATCTTCGTTCATCGCTATGCCGGTTTATGCAGATACGCGCGGACCGATTCTCGCCGGTTCTGATCCGGGGGCCCCCAGCCTCCAATGGGGCACACACAGAACTCTCATCCATCCTTGAGGGCACCCGGTGAACGATACGCTAAAGATTATCGAGACACCCTGCGAAATTACCGGAATGGGGGCTTCGTATTTTTCTTTGCAATTAGGCGACTCCGTGCTGTGTCTGAATCCAAATAAAGGATCATCCAAATGTGTCAGCGCTGTATAATGTTTGAACGTCATGTCTTCTCAAATGACACGAACCGTTTTCTTTTAGTAGACGGTTCTATCATTGTATCCCTTCGACGGAGTCTGACAGTCCTTTTCGATCCAGAACATCTAGACTCCGGATTTTATGCATCTACGACAAAAATGAATGAAAAAGAATGAAATGAATGAAATAGCATCAGTAGGTATATGGAGAAATGTTGGAAAGTGACTCCCGTATCTTATAGCGAATGCAGACAATTTTTATTTTCCATAAAGATCTAAGCAATTCGTTTCAGGACGTTTTATAATTTCGTTTGGCGGTGTATCTCCGAAGATGCTTCTTCAGGCATGATCCTGGAAATTCTCGTTCACGCATTCGAATACTTCCATTACGCCGGCTAATAACCC
This sequence comes from Lasioglossum figueresi, assembly GCA_028455805.1. NCBI lineage: Eukaryota > Metazoa > Arthropoda > Insecta > Hymenoptera > Halictidae > Lasioglossum > Lasioglossum figueresi. Next base: position 6,178,169 of record CM052190.1, read on the forward strand.
GCGGACGTAGGCGCCGATGTGCAGATAAGCCTCGAAGAGAGCGAGAGAGCGAGAGAGTGAGAGAGAGAAAAAAAAGAGAGAACCCTCCATGCGATTATAAGTCACAATCGTGTGCAATTAATACATCAGCCGCGGATAGATTAAAAGTATAGGCCACGGCCCGGCCGTAATGTTATTATCCGATAATGGCAAAGATCACCGGCGATAAATGGCGATCGTGTTCCCCGGTAATGTAATCGTTCCCAGCCGTTTTTCTCTTGCACCCTGGCCAACCCCCCAGCCCCTCTCTCTCTCTCTCTCCTCCTCGCCACCCCTCGGTTATTACTAGATTATTATGCCGTTATTACTCCTCTCAAGAGAGGCTAGGGTCCGAGATACGATGGACGTTGCGCTAGATCAACGTCCGAGTATTTATATTGAGATAACGATGATGTATTTATGGGGAACCTTCGAGACATGACCACGCAGCCTCACCGACCATAAGCAGCTGGATTTGCGCACCATTATCTACTTTCTATCGTAATTATACTGCGGATGTTTGATATTTAATGGTGTCCGAGACATTTTATTTTGCGTCAAGCACTGGCATGATTGGCCACGATTTTTGACTTCGTAAGGATCTCCTTTGCTCGATCCGACATCAAAAATGTTGTTTTACATTTTTTACGGATTAATGTCTTGAACATTTATTCTGTAAGCAGCACGATCTTGAAACAGTTGGTCGATCGTTGCTGACACATTTAGGGAACCAATCTATGAAATAATTTAGAGCTTATTCATTTAAATCTTGTCGTTTTCTTTATCCGTTAATTCTTTAGGATCTACAGAACATTTTAATTTATTTTGGATTTAATGCGATTTTAACCGGTGTTGCATGTTGCGTGGGTTTTAAAATGATCCCAAAACTGACTGAATATATTAGAAGAGTATACTACGTTGTATTCTAAAATATTTAGTGTCAGTCACAATTAGCTCTTGAAATTTTGCAGAAAAATTAAAATCCTGTCCGAAGGTTTCGCGAACGTCGACGGTTCCACCTCTGCGCAAAGGGTTAATGAAGTTCCAGGTGTAAAAGACCGAGGGTCGATGGGCGTTCATCTTCGTTGAATTTCAATGGGATAATTAAGGCACTGTGAATTTTGATACGAAGTTAAAAAAAAACGCAATTTTTCAAGCGTCAGGCCTTACGGGAATCCTTCAGATCGCCGATAACTTCCCCGGTACGTGAGACGCCGTGCGTTAATTGAAAAAAGCTGCTCTAAGAGTCACGTTGAGAAAGTGTGCTCGATTATTGGCGGAGATAAAGGATGTTTGAAATGTTATTTTGTAGCCGGTGGTTCCCGCGGAGGATCACGGGAAGGACGGATCGAGCGAGAACCCGGTGCCGATCGCTTACCGTGATTTATACGTCAATGCCGCGTCCACCCCATGGAATTATGAAAATTATGGGACAAAATTTTTAACGCGGTCCTGGTACTTTAATTCGACACGCTTGCATACGTAATGCTCCCGCGCGCAACCACCACCACCATCACTTTGAAAACCGGGGGCTCTCTCGGATAATTGCATCTTTTCAGGTGCAGCTCCCGTGTGTGCCCCGCGCGCGACTCTTTGTAACGTAAACTGGTTTTGTTTATTTCGGATCGTTAACATTAAATATGGCAGCGCGCCGGCCGGGCCGTTTCTTTTATGCGTGATTTAAATAAATTTAAATCGGAAGGCAATATTTTACGATCGTTACGGCCGCCGGAGTATTTGTATATAAGGGATTATTACAAGTTAATTTAAAAAGGAATTACATGTGAAAGTTCCCCGGAGAGATGCGATTTATCTCTGTCTGATTTAATTCCAGTCGGAAAATTACCGGTCTCTATCGTGCGCCGCTATTTGTCACAAGCCAATCTGTGTAATTTTTCAACCGCGCCGCCGCGCCACCGCTTCTCTCAAGTATATTCCGATATTTTTGCAACAAATGCCGTTTTGCCATTATCCCGCGCCACTCCCTCGGATCGCGTGTGTATTCTCAGACGCGTTTCGTTTCGCTAATATTCGCGGCGCGCTTATTATCGCTCCGTTTAGCGTTCGTCCGCTGAGAAAATTGACATTTTGCCGGTGATATCTAGATCACGGGCTTTCTGACAGCCCGATAAACCAATCGCGAAAACGGGTAATAAGTGGATTGCTCGACAGACCGCAAATCTTTATGCAAATATTCATTCTTGCTCTCTTATTGAGAGATTGAAACCGATCACAATTTATCATCGATAACGGAAATTCCGCCAAGTTTACAAGAAAAATCAAATGTTTTATCGTGTCGTTGAATATCCACCAACTGTGCAAAACTTGCTCGGAGAGATAGTGACGTGAAAGATTTCATTTGATTCCGTCCCGTTGGAATGTTCCTTAGCCCGGAGGCCAATAAAACTGAACGAGCGAACAAGAAAAGAAATGAATCAGCAGGGTTCGGCATCTTCGGGATCGAACCGGGATTTTTGTGATCTCATTACGGCAGACAGATCTAACCCGTAGCCAGATTCCATTCGGACAGAAAGCATTCTTGGTATGCGGGCCTACATACGCGTGAACACGCTGCGAAGGCGAGCGTACGGGTTTTTAATCTGTACACTCATTGCGTGCTGGCTTATGCGCGCACGAAGCAATGACATCATCGAAATCAATCTTCCGTTAAACGATCGTTGATCAATAGAAACGTGTTCACGAGGTCAGGCGAGAATTTCTACGCGTCGCATGCTTGGCCACGATCGCTATTATCGAAAATCGGTCGACGTCTGAATGGCGCGAATTACGTGAATTCGATGAATCATTTTTGTCGTAATTTTCCAAACAATTCGATCAGCGTTTCAACAAAGACGGCTCGAGCTACACCCGGCCAGCCAGCTTCCAAAATAATCAATTTCCCAGGGCCCCGGCAAATTATCCCAGGAATCAATCGTACTGGGTCCACGTGCCCTTCGGTGGGCCCGTGCTCTGAGCGGAGTATGCGAACCCCTAAATTAAATCCCGCCTCCGACGTCCGTCAGTCGGTCGTTCAAATTTCCAAAGTCACTGACGAGGCATTCTTTAATCTGGCCGTGGCAGCGAGTCCTTCCGCTGCTCGTTCCACGCTCCAGCTCTCTCACAATACGGGCTAATTCTCCTCGCAGTCTACACGCCCGGCTGTTTCATCAACGGTGTTCAGCGTGGGCGTGTGTATAGATCAGAACAAGTGAGAGGGAAGGCGAAAAACAAAATCGAACGAAGCAAGACAGAGTTAGGGAAAGAGAGAGAGAGAGAGAGAGAGAGAGAGAGAGAGAAAGACTGCAAGAAAACGACAGAGAGCTCTCTTTCTCGTTGTTTTGTAATGCGACGAGAGAATGCCAGGAAGGAGCTGGACGGAGTGAATGGAGAACGCATAGGATTTATGGTAGCCTAACGGATTAGCAGAGAACGGACCGGGAAAGAGGGACAGGGCTACGCGCCGAGGGAAAAAGAGGAGGAAGAAGCCGAGGACGGCGGAAGGCGAAAGAGAAACGAAGAGAGAGGGGGCAGGAAAAAGGGAAAAGAGAGAAGTTGTAGCGGTGCGTTTCGTAAGGGGCGCGGGAGGCAACAGGTGGGAACCTACTGTCACAAATAAATCCAACACAAACGTCCCTGCCGTCTAGACGCCGATCCGCTGACTAACCATGGGTACCAGATTACCGTGCACGCTTACTTTCTCTCTTCCTCCCTCCTGTCTTTTTCGCTTCGTCTCTGTATTCCTCTCTCCTTCTACCTCGCCCTTTGTTTATTCTTTTCCTCGTGTAGGCGTTTGAGAGAGTCGGGGGATGATGGTGGATGAACGAGCGTACGCGGAATAACGATGGTAGGGAGGAAGAGGAGGAGGAACACGGGGTCGGAGAGGAGGAGGAGGAGGCCACTTTGAGAAAGATAAGAAAGACGACAAGGTGGAGAAGGATAAAATGTGAGAAAGAGAGAGACAGAACGGCGACAGAACCGACGTCCACACGACGGCATCAGAGACTGTGCAGGCGTTGTTACACACGCTTTCGAGCGTAAACGCACTCGCATGCACCGCGCGCCGCTGCAGATAGGTGCACCGCTTGGCATGCGGGTGCAACGTCGGACTGGCCAGCCGTTGTTGCACGCCGTTACAGATTGCCTGTTTACTCGACAAACCGTTTTTTCGCAGCCCCCTAACCACCCCCGACCATCCGGATACCCGCATGTTCCGCCGCGCCGGATAGCCAACCGAGGCTCGCGAATCCGCGCAAATAAACCGGCGTTTTATTGGCTTTCGTTTACGGCCGTCAGTTCTTTGTCGCTCTTTATCAGCCTACCACCCTTCGACACCTGCTACATACAAGCTCTCTCTCTTTGTCTCTCTTCTTCTCTCTTTCGCCGGTACCCTAAGCGACGCTTGATCGTTAACACCGTCTAGCGGTCGACCAACACGTTTCTTGCGGCTGCTGCTTTCTGGCAGCATGATCGTTGCCGTGCTGTGCAGGCGGGATTCCGATCGTCGCGATTTACTACTCAGACTTTCTGTAAATCTCTCACATTGTCTCCTTTATTCCTTGTTTTCGTTGCGCAAATCCCAGAGTCGTTACCAGCCTTTCGATGATTCTGACTTGCGATTCTGCCTTTCGATGATTATGACTCAGAAAGCTTGGACTTGCCGTATTTAGCAGTAGCTACGTTTATTATGACGCAATTTTTGTCATTACAATTTTTTACTTGTCTCTCGTTACCTCTTCGCAATCATTCGTTATTGGAAAAGTCACCCAAGAGGTCGAGCTCTAGGTACGCTGTTTTATCGAACCCTATCTTGTTGGTGCAAGCCCATCCATCGAGGAGCCCGTTAATAGGCTCGCCCCGCAGGTACGGTAATTAACTTCTCCCGATTCCTCCGAATTTAAGTCCAGACACCGGCGGCAATGCTAAAACTGGTCTGCGCGTTTTACATAATGCCTAGTTAGACCGCGCCACGGTGCACCTTGTATGCGGAAACTCATATCCGGGGTTTAATGGGCCCGCGTCTGATCCGGATGAGCGAAAATCCGGATGAACCGTGGATCCCCGGCTGGCTAATTCGAGTCGCCGCTAAATACCATTTAAACGTGCCGTTTCCCTCGATCGGCAGGAGTCAATTCCCCGCGTAATGCGGAAAGGAAACAGACTCTGCCTCTGGCAAATTAATCCTGCAGACGCGACACGCCTTAAAATTTATTTGACACGAGTGTGACGTTTCTCTGGTTGAAACAGATTCCGAGCACGATACAATTTGACGATGTGCAATTCTGATAGTAGAGGTTCGACTATATCGTGGATTAAACAAGTAGTTAACCAAACTGTGCCGTGTTTGGGCTCATTTTAACCAGAAAAAATTTCAGGAATACCTTGGCGAAAGTTTCATACGAAAATAGTTAAAATCAAAAAACTTCTTGCCATTCGATTAATATTGTCCGATCGATGTATCTAATTCTGTGCTCCTCCGAGTGTAGGGAATAAACTTTTCCAGAAATAATCGTGCACGCGTGTTGTATAAAATATCGAAGTATTGCCCATTCAACTAACGAACTATGATTACTTTAGTGCAATAAGAGATTTTTATTGTTGGGCGAAGTGCCGGCACAGTGTTCCGTCACCGCTCCGCCCGAAACTCGCTCTGAAAACGTCGGTCGGTATGCAGCTAATTGGACTAAAGATCGGGCCGTTTAATCGTTTAATCAATTATCTCATCAAAGGAGCCAGAGGAGGCTCCGGCTCGCGGTGCAGCCAACGTCGACGATGTTCTTTCTGCGGTTCTCGTTGCACCCGTCCCCGTTCCACGCGGATCGCATCGGACGCGGGCGGTTCGGGCTCGTCGATACGAGTCAGAGCCGGCTGGTGCTGGTTGTAATTAATAGATCTCTCGTTGTACATATTTGTATGCCGGGTCTGGCCGATTGTTCGGACAATGTATGCTGTGCCGGCGTATAACGCACACCTCGTCTAGACCGATCGACCGCTCTCCTGGCTCTGAATTCCTAGCCCCGAATAACGTTACCGACACCGCCGACACGTACGCACCGCCTATACAGGGTGTTCGACTGCCATGTGCCAATAAATCGACGCGCGTCGCGAAATGTCGCGGCATGGCTCGTTCCTCTCGCAAAGAAACCAGCGCTTCGGACTCTGTCCTCGCGAAAAGCAACACGATTCGATCTTGAAGCGTCTTCGGGAGATCCAGGTTTTTGGCTGTAGCCGCGAAGAGTATCGAGCACCGAAAGGGATTGTCATTGAAGTGTCAGACGCATCAGCAAGAACGAGAACTTCCTCTTATCAGGAGAAAATGACATCCGTCTGATCTGCTTCATCCTTCAATTCATAGAACTACACGAGCAATCTGAAACAAGAAAAGATATCGATATCGGATAGTGTTTTGTAGAAATAATTAAATTGTTTGTTTGCAACATTGGAAATCAAATAAATGGATCTGATGTGACCACGTTCGTCCTCAAAGGGTTTATCTCTAGCGAATCGAATTCACAGGCAAGACAGCATCACAGACACCCTCGGTTCCTGTTTCTTTTCAGGATTTCGCGCAGTCACCCCTTAAAACGTTGACCACACGTAGCGGAACACCCTGTATACGGGCCGGTGTCTGTCTGTGTGTACACACCGTTGGACAGACTGTTAAACCGACGACGTGGTTATGCGCGCACGTGTGCGGCCCTCCTGTGTGCACAGCATTATGCGCTCGCGTCCGGTTCCTCCTCGCTGAGCTCCGGTTAATTTCGTTCCGTCTCTACGTGTCTCCCTGGGGTATCGCAGTATGGCGGAACCCGCTTCTGGGACTCGAGCGCAGCCGACGCCGACGTCTATTATTCGTTTTTTACATCGGCATTTCTCGCTAATCTACGCCGCGTTACTTTTTTGCCTGGCCGGTGTGCTCTTTCTCTTTCTCTTTCTCTCTCTCTCTCTTTCTCTCACTGTTGGCAGTCGCAGCGTCATCGGCCGTGTTCGGCCGGCTCGCGATTTTATAGGAATACTTTTTCCTACGTCGCTCCACCAACTATTCGTTCTCGGTTCTCGTTTTTCGCGGCTAGACGCTAAGGGGGTATTCTGGTTTTTGATGCCGTTTCTACATGAATTTTTCGGAATTTTTTCCTGAAAAACTATTGAATCTTTCTTCCTACACAGCATGCACACGCATCTATTAGTATTCGAAATACCTGTGTGAATTTTTGTATAATATTAATTCAATCGTATCGCTCATCCGGATTTGTTCAATTAGTTCGATATCAAGCAAAGAGAACAGTTCTCGCGGTCTGCGTGCAACATTGTTTGGAAAAACGACAGACACTTCGTGCAAAGAAATGATCCAAGAAGCTACCTGGCATTAAGAACATGATTCACATTCTGGTTTGCCACGTAAAGATGACTCAGTGCTATGTTCCCAGTGAGAAGAGGAGTCGTTTTTGTCTTTTGAATACCGTGTAGCATAAAGTGTACTACACGAGACACGTTAATCACTTTTCCAACGAACAAGTCTGCGCATCAACGGAAACGGCGACGGCGGCGGCTACATTGCACGTTGCAGACACCGGCGTCTTTCATACAGGCCTAGCGAGAGTTAACCATCGGACATTAACTATGTTGATGGAACATTTTTCATGCAACTTCCTCTGCTCGGGCTAGCGTAGTCTTAAGGTGAAGTTACACAAGTCAAATTGAGTATGAGAATCAAATCAGTCTGTTCGATAGTTAGGCAGATGCATCCGTTCCACCAGAGATCCCCGGATCACCATCGCCATCGAACATTCCCAACAGTGCTGAACCCATTTTCTGCATAAATCCCGTTTCATCCGCGTTTCAGGATCCTCTTCGGTTCTCTTCGGACGCGTCACCAGCGAGCACCTTTGATTCCTCATGGTTAACCTTGCCTGGTCCCTGGAGCAGGTCCCTTCAACTACTTCATCGGTCAATTCCAGGCGAGTTCAATGCGTACGCCGATTCATGAGCGCGTCGGCGTACAGACGGACGGGCAGACACGGTTCTTACGTGTAGCATTCGGGCCACTTGTACATGCACGGTTTGGCGGCTTTGTGGAGAGCAGACACAAGCACGCACACATATGCACATGGAGAGAGGATGAGGAGGAGAGGCCCGCCGCACGTCCTGACCGCGCGCGAGCATGGTTGCGCGATAATCCTGTGATGGATGTCCCTAGGTAGTCGGTAAGCCCTGCCAGCCAGACTGCCTCGGTACTGTCGGTGTGTTTACCCAGACGGAAGCCGTCTGGCGACGATAGGAGAACCGACGTATCACGTGTGGTGCGTGCCGGCGATACGTCGGTTCTACTTCGACTACCACTAGGATATGCACCTCCGACGAGACGGGGTTTCACCGACATGTATCTAGCCAGGAATAATCGCGCCGGCAGGAGAGCCGTCCGCGCCAACGGGGGCTCTCGTCGAGACTCTTTTCGAATTTTCAAACTGATTGATCGCGATCCCGAAGATCCTCGGCTACGGACCACTACGCCGCGCCGCGTCGCGCCGAGAGCATCGTTAATCCTCCCAACGGCTGCTCTCGGAGAGCACGCTAACGAAAAGAGGATGCCCGGTCGAATGAGATCAACCCTTAACGCTAGAATTACCCCGCACCGAAACTGACCAGCCTGAGCTCCTGCTGGTTAATGCCGCAACCAGCTGGAAAGAATCTTTGCTTAGGTGAACTGTTCCGTGGGTACCCTCTGATTCGGTGTAGACGATCTTGTGAATCAGCACGTATTCGGAGGGCTAGTAAACTTATGTAAATTGCGTTATTACAACTGAATAACGTCGCCGAGGAGAGAAACAAATTCCTACTTGGTTCCTACGTATTGGAATTGATGTACACGATGTTTATTTATTATATTCAAGTCATTTAATCAAGTCTCGCATCCCACAATTCAAACACCTGGCCGTAACATTTTTCTTTACATTTACAGCGATCAAAACATCTTTATCCTCGAAAATGTAGAAGAGAAAAGAAAATTTATGAAACGTATCAAATTTTATTTCATCGAAAAAGAAAGATAACGTTCATATTTCTTGGACTCCGTTGAAATCTTCGTCACGAGTCTGACTTGTTAAAATACGGCAACGGGGTTAAGAAAATCGATTCCGTTTAAAAGCGTGAATTTCAGCCATCTAAAGTTCTGCAGTGTATAAGGCACACCAAGGCTAACAAAAGAGTTAAGAAAAGCGAAAGGGTAGGACGTACGACAGAAAAGGTAACATGCAATCATGTTGCAGAGACGTCGCGTCGAGTTTGGTCAGGACGCGCGGCATTTCTGTGCCCGGTCTCCATAAAGCCGCCAAAGCGTGCATGTGCAGGCGGCCGAATGCTGCATGCGAGTCTACGTCCGCCTATTTGTCTATATGCTTGTCTAGGACGGATGCACATTGCATGCGAATGCATTCTGCGAAGGAGACACGTGAATGACCAACGCGGGCTGACAACGATCTGTAACCTCGTTCCATGAATACGTCGCTTAATGATAATTGTTGCTCGTGTTGTACTTAATGAACCGTGGCTAACGCGATTTTACTTCCTACACGATCCAAAACCAAAATAATTCAGCACACTGAGAGAAATCGTGCTTCCAAAATCTGCAATCTTTCATTCCTGGAGAATATCTGCAATCATTATTTTCCGGATGTACATGAAGAAATGTTTATGCGTGGAGTCTAGGATTTTTTTGTCAGTTGGTAACGTTATTCTTGTCTACGTTGTGCTGTGGTTTGATTAAGAATTTATTAATTTGAAGAGCAAGGGATGTTGCATTCACTTTTGGACTGTGAAGTTTTCGCCATAATGTGGCTGGGCAAATATTTAAATGTGTGCACGATCCGCAGAAATCGCACGGGCACGGTTGAGGCGTGTCTGGCAGCGACCAAGAGGAAGGCAGTCTCACAGTTTATCTAGTTTAGTCTAGCAAGTCCAGAGTCTATAGACGACCAAACACTAATTTATTCTGCGCAAACATGCCGCGGCTCAGCGAACAACAGATTGCCAGCTATCCTCCGATAGTTGCGCGAAAACTTTCATCCAAGGGCGGAGGAGATTCATGGGTGTTTCTAGCGTTTCATTTCGGTCCTGGTCCGAGTATTTGCCGGGGAAAACATTGACCGAGAGTAATTGGCCCACATTTTCCAAGTGCCAGCCAGTGCCCTCCTGGCTTCGAGTAATTTCGTACCACGTATTGCCATCGATCTCCATTCAAATCCACTTAATACACGAATTCATTTGTTCTACGGTTTCGAATACGACATATTCGTGTATCAATTTTAACGCTTTACCTACCGGAAGCTTATTAATCAAATTTTCAATAATTGTGCTGTACCAAAAGAAAACATCAAAATTTTTCTTGTGCATCGCAATCTTAAATGAAATTATTAGATGACGTTATCGAGAGCGACTTGTCAGTTCACAATGAAAATTGATGCTGCTATTGAATGTTCCATTAAAAAGTGTTCAGCCATGTACCATAGATTTTTCAAATTGATGAACCAACTGTGAAGCTATTTATAAAAAACTATAACCGAAGAATAAATAAAAGTATAAAGAAACAGACCAAATTTATGCGTTAGTACTAAATGTTCGTTTTATATGAAAAATGGGACATTTAGCTGCACTGTACTCTGCAATGGTCGAGTCGATTTATATGATTTTTCGAAATCGGGACTTTCAGCCCCGGCCTCCGTGAGATTTCGACCGGGAAAGGAGATATCTCGGCACGAAATCGAGCTCTCCCGGCGTGTGGTGCACGTGCACCTTTGAACTTTCGGTATGTCCGATAGAGGAAGGAAATTCCTGGGTCGAGGAGCCCAGACACCGCAGTCGGTCGGTCGATGCCAGTCGCCGGCATCCAGATAAAACGGTGCCGGTGGTACAATAACATATTGAGAATTCGCGGGTTCGCCGGCGACGACGGTGGTAGGGTGCCAGACGGTCTGTGCCAGTTCGAAAGTTTGTCCCGGTTTGCCCGTCTGGCATGCCGGGAAGCGACGCGGACGCACGTGCACCGCACCTTGACAGGTTGAATATGGGCTCCGGTGCGCGGAGACAGCATATTGGGTTCGAAACTTTGCTCGTTTACAACCGAGCCACTATGTCTGCTACCATCGCGTCGCGTCGGCCACCTCTCCCACCCCTCGACGACACCGCAGCACGCCCCTACCTGCGAAATAAATGTCGCGACTTCCCTCGCCTAACACGATTCACGCTTTTACCGGACCCGGAACGTCATATCCCTCTTCCACCATTTTTCGACGCGGGTAACACCGCCACCCTGCGATCACACGCATTGCCAATGTACATACAGTAAAGTCAGGTTTACTGTCCAGCAGCCGTGTTTTTGAAGGACAGTAATCCCGGTGTTGTGGCCTTATTTTTGTTACTTCAAAGGAGAGTCCGAACATAGAGGACAGAATGAAATTCAAAGGAGAAGTCGAACATAGAGAAGGACAGAATGAAATTCGAAGGAGAGTCCGAACATAGAGAAGGAAGAAAGAAATTCAAAGGAGAAGCCGAACATAGAGAAGGACAGAATGAAATTCAAAGGAGAAGCCGAACATAGAAAAGGACAGAATGAGTGTCTCTTTCTTTCCCATACGCTGTCCTTCCTTGCGACCGG
>CM052190.1:6189933-6222606 GCA_028455805.1 Lasioglossum figueresi
AGAAAGAAATTCAAAGGAGAAGCCGAACATAGAGAAGGACAGAATGAAATTCAAAGGAGAAGCCGAACATAGAAAAGGACAGAATGAGTGTCTCTTTCTTTCTCATACGCTGTCCTTCCTTGCGACCGAAACTTGAATCGTCGATTTAACCACTAAATACAATTGGAATTATATCGTGTTTGGTCTTATTTTAATCAGAAAAATGCCAGAAACACGATAGTGAAATTTCATTAAAAAAATAATGAAAATTAAGAAAGATGAACATTTCGATTCATTCGAGTCAATGTGTAGTGTTTACACCGATATACCCGAGACGAGATCAATCATCGCCGCCAGTGGAATGAGTAGGCACTGGACTTAGAATCCGGTATTGACTGAGAACAGTAATCGCGACTTTACTGTACTTCTGTTTGGTCGACGTTACACGATGTTACAGATGTTGGAATAATCTGTTCGTGATTTATACTTTTTAATATCTTCTAACTACCTTTAAATTCTAGGATATCAGTCCATGCGAATACCTCGCATCTAATAATCTGACCTCCTGTAATCAATTTTTTTAATATTCCTTCGTTGCGAGATGTCCAAAATGACGAAGAGGTCCAACAGTGGAGACTACGCTTCAAAATGAGCTGAGAATCATTGCCGTATGACGTTTCGTTACGGAGATATCGAGCGTTCCTTTAATATTGCACACCAGTTAACATGTACCTAAAACCAGATTTTGCGTTAAAAAATGAAAGCTCGTTAAGCACGCCATAGAGAGATGGTTAATGCAGCGCAGAGTCTTAAAATAGATAAGATATTGCCAATAATGTGTTCATTAGAAAATTGCCTACAGTCTACAAATGCAGTTATCAACCCCCTAACACGTTGCCCACTCGATAGTAACGTACCGCTAATTAATGAAGGCTAAGTTGTACAAGATTCAAATGCTCGTCGCGAGTGACAGGGAGGAAATTCGAAAACTGTCACGCGAAGTGATAATATTCGCCAGCAAAAAGATCGGAAGGGGAAAAATAGGTACGAGGTCGTAGACACCGCAGACGCGGCGACGAGTTTGCATCGTCTAATTGGTAATCACGGTACATTGCCTCCGCTTGCCCGTGTCATTCATCCAGCCAGCCAGCTTGGCCTATTTGCCTATTTTCCACCCTTTTAGTTCCCGTCTTAGCACCGCGTGTTATAAATGTATTAGATTGCAAATAAATGGCCGATCGGCTCCTTCGCGTTCACGTGTTACCGTTTAGAGTCTGATGCATCGATCAACGTAACATTCACTTATGCGTTTTATCCGTCGTGCTGCCGGATCATTTACGCTTTCCTTCAAACAATTTTCAGTTCTATTTTATCATTCTGATTCACCTTGCTTCAAACTTTCATTCAAGATCCCATGCTCGTAGAATTTCTGTTTTTTATTAACATGAAATTGAGTTATATGACTTTCAACGACTGTATTTGAAATGAAATTTGCACCGCATAAATAATGCTGAAAAAAACGAAAAAAATAGTAATCCGATGGTGCATCCTCTCTTTAAACAGCAAACAATTTTTTCTGCACTGCAGTTTTATCCTTGCGGTAATAGAAAATGGAGGCGATGCCATCTCTACACGAAAGATCTAATATTAATTATTCTAACACTTTGAGAGCGAGTGCCAACGAATTTGTGATGTTAGACACATGTACAGTACATATTCGAAGAACACAGGAACTGTACGGTTTAAGAAAATTACCTACCCCCTCCATTACAGGGTTTGCCCCGCGAGGCTCCAAGTTGAGCTGCAACGCTTAGCAGCACTGCAGACAGCATTATTCTCCCTCATTATTTATTTTGTTAAAACATATATTTTTCGGTACTTTGGCCCCAATTTTTGTCACCTGTAGGTTCTCTCAGGAAACTATTTTTGTTCGAAGAGATCCTGTTCGCAGGTGGTTGATAATCACTCCCTTATATGGGGATCGAATTTACACCGTATTTGTGATACTCTGAAATGCCGAAAGATGAAAGTAATTTTACAATCAACCGCAGCTCTGTCTGTGCTTCGCATTACGAAGCTGCTTTCGTTCAGACACCGCTTTATGAATATCTGCCCGCGTCGTATATAAGAAAGTAGCTTCGATCGTGCCCCAGACACTGTTAATCCATTTTTAATAAGTAATCCGGGTATCGTCTCGACCATCTGTCCAACGCGAGCAGCTGTGATAAGTTTAGCACTGAATGGTCGACGGACTGGCGTCTCTTTAACGGATGAGATCGATCCGACCCGTGTTTGTAAACGTTAATTAACCGAGCCCCATTTAATCACGAACCGCAGAAACAAGTGTTCTAACTATATCCTTAAAAATATCATATAGCATTTATTTATTACTGAACTGCTACGATAACGAAAGTGCACTTACCAACATAGTAAACAAATTGTCTTGCATGAAACTTTAGCTCATAAACAGCGAACCGGAAAAATGACATGTTGCTTTATCGCTGACCAGTTTGGATTATTTAAATTTTCAGAAAATTCTCTACTATTTCGATGTAATAACGTCTAATTACCGAGATAAAGAAATTTCCCACGACGAAAAAGTGGCTGAGAAACTCGTTGCAAGAGAAGGCTCGCGGTAATTTAGTCGCTGAAAAGTTCGAGGCCCCATTGATTGGCCGGTGATCCGATGTAATACGGCCGCCTATCTAATTAACACGATAATTAACATATCGCACGCAGCCGGGTGACATAATGTACTGGCCGCAGATTGAAGGAGCTAATCGCGTTGACTATTAAATAAAGCCTATTCCGCGGACGTGTCCCGACAACCTTTCTCTTTTCCAGCGGCGGGCGTGCGTGTAACGTGCGAAAACTGTCGGCCTCGTTATCATATCACAAATTAGAAATTCTGCGGACAGGACAGTTCACGTGCAGCAACCTGGTAATTCCATTCGAGACAACTAGTTTCATCGTTCCGTCGGGTAGATTAATCATTTCGCTGGCATAAATCGGGTAAAATGTATTCGCAAGGTCCGAGGGGAGTCCGAGCCGAAAAAAAAAAAAGAAAGCAGACGATGAGCGAGCGCCAGTTATAATATGTATTTATGTATATGTATATGCACATATATATACGTATATATACAATATGTAAGTGGTCTAGACAGGCCAGATGGATGCATCATCGCCATCACGAGCGAGAAAGCGAAACACGAGTCGAGCCGTTTTGTTCCTGAACGTCTCGCGAGCTCGTCAATCGAGTAATGAGCGCTCATTTTACGCGCACGATAACGCGTCTGTCGCTCGATCATGATACGTTCTCGTCTTTCTTCCTCGGCCGTTCCCTCTGCCTCCGTTTCGTGGATTCTTCTTCTTTGTTTCTTCTTCTTCTCAGACGACTGACAGCCCGGAGAACACTCCCAAAGACGCTGTCACCAGTCGCTCAACGGCGAGAACGTTCTGCATAGGGTCTCATCATTCGACTCTTCGCGGACAGCCAGAGATAATTGTTCACACATATTATCAAATTAACATCATTGACGAAACTGTCAATATTTCGTGTAAATTAAAAGCTTCGTCCCGGTTAGGTGTTTCCGAGGTGAAACTGAGGATTTCAAAATTGTGGATCTACAATTATTTTTATTTCCGTAGATATATATTCTGATTAAAATGACTAACAGTTAGAATATACGTATCCTTGTCGTTTGAATGAAATGTTATGATTTGATAATTGATTTTGTCGTGGACTGTGGATTTGCAAAGAGTGTTTTACTGGAGCGTTAGAAAGAAATTCGCCAGCGACCCAGTATTTATCAGAAGCACGTTAATTATCGCGTTTCATCATTTCTTACCTGGCTGTTTCCTTAATGCGATATTTCAGCGGCCGCGATGAATCCAACCTAGGCGAAAGTAAGAACACTTGGCTCAATTAAGGCCTGAAAACTATCCGCGGTGTTGCATTCTGCGGCCACTTACAAAATTTCAAAGGGGGTTCTCTCAAGCCATAGAAAAACCGAGCAAAGGAAAGGCATAAAGCGCATCTCAAGATCCTCCGGGGGTGCTTGGCGCTCTATAACCCAAGAGATATTTCTTAACTTTCGACAGCTAATATTAGACACGGAAGAAATTGTAACTTCACCGGCGTGTATCCTCCAGAGACCATCATTTAATAAACTTGTAACGTTAACGAACGTCCTAGAAAATGTTGGATATTGAAATAAGGGTTGAAAATATATTTCTTACCTGTCCCCAAAAGCTTCTCTCGTTTTCAATGAAAAAACTCGGAGTGGATTTTGAAGAAAGGATTTATATTCTGGGAAAACCTAATACATAGGAGGGTCTGAAAGAAAGTCTTCAACAGTGATTCTACACCGGTAAAAATGGTAAAAATGGTAAAAATGTGCTTCCTGTGGCAGCTCTTAAATAGATAAGAATTTCGCTCTGGCGCGAGTAAGAGATTGATATCTGATTAAATTGTGTCGGGACATCGGATTAAATTGTAGCGTCTACGAAATCAGAAGCCTCGCAAATTCCCGTTCCCAATTTTGCCTCTTATTTTCATTTCTGGCCGCGGCACTCGAGGTAAAAAGTCTTTTTCCCCCGGAGGGAATTCTATCTCTAGCTAGACATCGGTGCTTGTTTTCGTGTTTCTCGCCGGGGCGCACGGCAATCCTTTCTTCTTGTTTCCTTTTTTATGCTCTTCCCATTCTTTCGTTTTCGTCTTTTTCCTTTTCAACCAAGTAAGTCAAGTGTCGGCGACGGTAGATAGGGCCTCATTTACAAGCCAGACGGGGTAGGCCACTTGGCCCAAATACGTGAAAGGGTATTCTGCCCAGTGGATGCGACTCAAAACTTAAAATAACCCCTCTCTCGATAAGAACGCCAGCCCGGCGTCACGTTTTTCGCTTTCCTGGCCGAACCCGACACCGAACCGCTCCTGGAATATACGGGGTAACACCGCTATCAATGATACAATCGTGGATTTTCACATGAGAAAGTCAGTCGAAAATATAGAATAAATTTTGAGAAAATCGAGTTCGAAAATTCGACGAACACTTCTGCTATTGAATAGGAATCGACGCGTCTGTGCAAGACCTACCGATTCCACTTCCTGTGAACACTATGACAACGGTGACCACCTTATTTCCCGGTTCGACTATTGACACTGAGACATCGTTTCGCCGGCGATAGCGCGAATCGACCGACGGGCAAACAATACAATTGGCCGGACGACCGATCATTCGCTTAAACAGGATCGACCTCTGTAACTCTAACCAGGATCGTGGCTTTCTGGGCAACTCGTTGTTCGACGTCTTCTTTCGTCGAGACTTCTCTCTGCAAAATAAAATGTTGCGCGACTTCTTTCACACAAATCGTGGTAGAGTTGGAAGACAATTCATTGTAGACAATTCATGGTAGACAATTCATGAAAGAATGCTTTTATTAAAAGGATCGAGCAATTAATATTGAATTTATCGGTTCACGTGTGATCATAGTAAGAACTGATAAGGAATGCTGGTTCGAAACTTTCGTTTACGAACTCTCGTAAATCGGTGTATTACAGCGTTGGAAATAGTATCATCGGCGGCGAAAAGGAAAGCTCCGTTATCGAAAATATTTTTGTTAGCAGCGAAGTGGTGATAGTGTTTTCCTACCGCGTGCATGTATACACGGTAGCATCAAAGAGATGCCAAAGATGGTTTCGATGCTTTGAACTTACTTTTAAATACTTTCGACTCGTTCGCTTTATGCAGCTGCCTTTATAAGTGCACTCGATCGATAATGTGTGCCGTCTGTGCAGAAATAAGTTGGCATTTCACACGCCGCGATGTTTACCAAATATCTGCCACAGAGAATTACTACAAAAATTACGTACTGTACATATAAGTACAAGTAAAATGAAAATTGTTTCGATACAATAATTATTATCGTATCTGACAAAGAAAATAATAGCGCCGCTTTTGGTTTCTGTTGCAGGTACCGATAACGAGAAATCCCAGCAGAACCGGATTCGGTGCAACCAGCGAATTTCCGAAAATCGAGATGGATTCAACGACGGAAAGGAAGCAGGCGTTATGGCGGAAGACCCAACGGCGTTACAAAGAGATCACCGAACAGACAGACTAACAATTGCACTAATAATTGCATCGTCCACGCTCGTCACAGCGACTGCAGGGACAACTGCATTTTTCTTCTGTATGCAATGGAGCGAATCTCGTTGCCACGGAATTCACGCTTATTTCACCTTCGCTAATATGACACACGTTTCTGATTAACAATTCGATTGATATAGTTATTTATGTGTTCGAGGAGAACTCGTTGAACTTAGTACAAAGTAATGTTAGAGTCAATGTAACGATGAAAACTTTCAGGAATTCAATGCACGGACTGTATATGTAAACATCTGATTCAATGTATTCGAGCATTTTTACAATAAACGACTTGTTTAACGTGGGTGGAAACGGATCGTGAAAGACTTCATACTTGGCTGCCCGACGCTTGTTTGTGCTGAATGATAATTCATCATTTTTTTCGACTACCGTATAAGGCGGTCAAAAAATTGTTTTAAAATGCTGCATGTATTTCAGTGGCAGTAGGTGTACAGTCTTTGTCAACAACTTTTGTACATTCATTATTATCTACTATCACATGAAGCGCATACGCACATCCACACACTTTTCATACAGTTGATTGGTGGCGTTATGTGGAAGTGTGCAATCGATTGTCAGTTCCATCTCTTTTACAGAACATTATCGACGATGGTAGAAGAGAAGCAATCGTCGTCGTGCTTGGTCATCGACTCATCAGTCACCACCAGTATAATGGTGCAAGGCTGCGAAGTTATTTGTGCAACTAACACTTTGGTTGCTCAATGTTTTATTTGGAAAATGAAGGATGCAGAGGTTCGAGGCTGAATAAACGTCTTTGCTCGCCGATTTGAGAGAAGAACGTGGTAAAATGAGGAACGGAGTGTCGTCCGGACCCGTCCGGTGGCTTCAGTGTCAATAACGTCGCGGAATATCGAGTCGATCGGAAATATCATAGCGATTCGAGCCGGGCCCGGGAAAACGCGTTCGCATAAACCGTCCGCGGGTGTCGTTACGCTCGAGAGGCGGCTGGGAATCGTGACAAACGCCGCGGCCACGCGGCAACGTAAAAATAATGAAGATCGAGCTACGCTGGAAATAGTTTATTATGAAAACTGTACGATGTGCCGAAGGAGTTAAGGGCTCGGCCTAAACTTACGGCTCTCGCGTGCTTTCTCTCTCTCTCTCTTTCTCCCTCTCTTTCTCTGTTTCTCCGCGCGCGCGCGAGCACTCGCCTCGAGGTCTTTGCACCGTGAAGTTTGCTTTATAAATATCGCCGGTGCACCGGAGTGTCTAGAGAAACGAACCGTGTCTTGGATGAAACGAACGGTCTAGTTCCCCGCTTCAATTGCGACTGATCCGTCCTCCTTTTGCGTTATTTTCTAATTTCCACCGGTCCCGCGCCGTCGACGATCCGCCATCAACCGACAAATAAAATTGGAAAGATAGCACTCGGGAATTCCGCGTTATCCAAGCACACGCTGGCAAAACAGCACTGCCAAACGTGGGCGCGTTGTCCTGTAACTGTATTCTCTCTGATGATTTTTCCGGGAATCATCGTTTACAGGCGACAGCCTTTCCCAAACTACAGTCAAGAGGAGTAGTGACCATATATCCTTTAAGACGCAGAATAAATTTGTTAATCCTTCGGTGCACGGGACAAAAGTATGCATTTTTTCGTTGTCATTTATTGTGGACACTCGAAGCGTTTCTCACGTTATCCAACGGCTGGGAAATATTGAAATCATTAGGAATTGTATCGGCGAAAGGTTGGAATTTTTCATCTTGCAATATACCGTGGAATCGCAAGTTATTACCTGTGCGCCAATAGGGAACCAGTCGGAGGCCCCTATCTGAATATGGCAGCCATTTTGGTCTACATAGTGCCTCGAGTGGATTGCTCGCATGTCGTGGAAACTGAGTAATAATTATACAACTTTATTATACGTAGGAAGCCCGGTACAGCCTCCCATATGTATTTATATTAATAATGAGACGAAAGTGGTCGGGTAAGAGAATTTTCCGATATTAGAAGACTCGCTCGCCATTTTATGAAATCGGGTCCGTCGATTCGATTAATCGGATTTCATCTTATTATTACAGGAAACGGTACTAATTATCTTATTTCATATCTCGAAATTTTTAATAAGTCGGAAATAGTCCTATGATATTCTGAAGCCCTGCTAATATTTTTACTGTTTTATATTTCATCTATCCATTTTTACGTGCATAACATCTGCAGTCTGCTGCATCCTACTAACGCAATCTTAGACTAACATCTAAAATCGTCTTTTTATAATTCTATACCATTATGTAATATTGAAGGAAAATTTAAGTTGCGGATACGGATGGACGATTGTTCAGAATTTCTCGAGGTCGTCTTTTATTGTGAATTTATTTGGCGCGCGTTATACTTAGGTCAGTTTAAGAGTAAATGGTCCGTCGTAATTATGGAGTTGGACGCGTCGCATCGTGTTGCTGGTTCATTTGTCAGCGGATGGGAGCGCGTAATTTTGGAGCGACCAATTTCGATTCACGGTACAGCTAGTTAATCCTCGTTTCACTGATTGTAAGAAACGCAAGAGCGCTATATAATTATCAAGAAATTGTCATTACTATATTTTCTATTCGCTGATTGAAGGATTTACACAATCGCGATATAATACGGTTGACGTTGCTGCACAGACAGACACACGGAGAAACTAAAATTAAATGAAATTTTATATCCTTCATTAATGATTTCATCGAGTTAAAAAGAAGACAAGGTAGCATGAAATTCTGTTGATGTTCGGACTTTATTGCACTTTCAAGATTTTTACGAGCCATAAATCCATAAAAATACTCAGTTTAAATGTCACTCTCTATACTTTCGAAACTGTATTGCTAATGTGGTTTAATAACTTCGTTAAATAAACGATTCAGCGTAATTTGTGCATTGTAGCCCGATATCACCAATATCAAAAATCGTAAACGTGGCATTGAAAAATATTCATAAAACTCTTTTATTTTTAATAATATTTCACAGAACACTTACCAATATATTCCTGACGCTTTTCTGATTGAAACGAACCCAAACACGACACAGTTTCGATCATATTTACTCGTTTAATCCAGGGTGCAGTAAAACCTCTATTATCCTCTATTACCTCTATGAACTAATCGATGGAATAACGCGCTAGCTTAAATCTTTACTGATATGCACAATAAATCTTGTAGTATATTCGCATTAAACTTAACAGTTTTCACGTGAAACACCGGTTCGGATAATCGAGGTTCTACTAAACTTATGCCATGTTGGGGCTCATTTTAATCAGCAAAATGTGACGAGTAAGCTAGTAGAAGGTTGGTAGAAAACTAATTGAAAGGAAAGGTTTTTTATTAAATTAGTATCGATATACTGTTACACTGTAGCGAGGGTAAATGCTGCAGAAATATTGTGCCCATCTCTTCGACATATATTGGGACACTGGTCGCACGAAACGGTGTGTAAAGAACATCTTTCTACACCTAATCAACGATCTCGCTCGCCGATAACAGACAGGACGTGTGTCCTCGCGGAACGGTCTGTCAGGGGCGGAGATATTAGCGAAAGCCCGCTCGGTTTCGATGATTAAAGCGGCAAGCAATCCATTTCTTTGCTTGTCACCGCCGTGTTTCCTGTCACTTGTCTTCGTGTTTTACGACGCGCCTGTTCATGGTTCAGCCCCGTTTACGAGCGCCTCCGTAAAAACGGCAGCCGTACGTCCGCGCATTCATTAATTTCAACCAGACCGGACGCGATTAAAAGAAACTTAGTGACGGCCGATTGGACGTTGCAAATCTTTTGTTACCCAGCTTCCGAATATTTCTCGAAAGATTTTTCGGTTTCACGGCGTACGGCCATTCTGCATTCGAGTTCCGGCAATAAACACGAACTGTTTCGTGACACGAAGCTTCAACAGAAAATAATTTGAGAAGCTCGAGTTGATTGTATTTCTTGTTCTTCTCTTCTTGTGTGCAAGTACGTACTGCACGGTCTTTCGCGCCGGTTATTCATGATTCATAGGTGTGAACAAGAATATGTTGGCAGTTTACGACCGTTAGCATAATTACGCGTGACAGACTGTACGAAATCGGGCATTGCCGTTTCGCGGAATTGAATTCTCGAATATCACGCGTTTTGGGTTTTCCCTGTTTCTCGGCCGATATTTGGGACTTGCTATTCTCGTGTGCGAGACACGGTATTGCTGAACGACGACGATCGCCGTAATCTTGGAAAATATTTCGCTCATCAATCTACCGTGCTCAACGTATTGTTGCGAGTTTCTGCAACACGTGCGCTAAAATTTACTGTGGGTATTTATTTTCGAATTGAAAAATTGCATTTTTACTTTCGCTAGATCAATTGAATTTATGAAGTCCGTGCTCGAATGATAGAAATGGATTGAAGTAAAAGTTCTTTGCGGTAGTTTTGCGTGACTTGCAAGTAACTCGTTTAATGTAAACAACATAGTAGGTTCGTCGAAGTGTGCTGACGCAAACAGGTCAATCCGTATAGGCTTATTATTAAACTGCATATTGGCCTTAATTGGATCACGCTTTCTGAAATTCAAAGCACGTCGTGCTCATTTAACCTAGAAGTCAATTAAAACAAACCAATTAATGCGGACACTGGGTACTCTATAAATTCTGAACACCGTATCGCTACGGTACTACGATGAGAGCATTAAACGTTCCCGAGGAAGAATGCTGACCGACCTCTATAAACAAACCGTTTCGTGTGCTTCCATCATGAATGAACGAACCGTTCTTATTCGATTAGAAATCATTATGTTGGTTTATACGCTGATTTCCAAAACCAGGAAATCGGGAGAATTTCTTCTTGCAATTCTTCGATATATTAGAATTATAATAAGGTAAAATTAAATATTTACAAGCATTTACACACCTATAAATTGATAAGAAATCTGCCTTTTCGTATACAAATTTTCATAAAATAATTCATGAGAATGCAGGATTGTACCAAGAGCCGCTGTCTAATTGAAACACAACAGGCTCCGTTTAAAAATGCAATTACCGTCAAATAAAATATTCGCAATCATTCGTACATCGATAAATTCGGAGGGATCCGCGTTGCAGATCAGCCATAAACATGAAACTTCGACGTTTCCGAAGCTTCTCGGAACCATTTGCACAGAAACGGGACAGGGCCGGCTCGTAAGGTCAGCGGTGCAATTAAGAAATCTTAGGTAAGGGAAAAACGAGGATACCTGTCGTATAAATTTCGTAGGAAACACTTTGTCCGTGATTCGAAGAACGGAAGGAACATTTCATCCCGCTAAGAGAGAAAGAGAGGATAAGTCTAGAAGTTAGTTTCTCGGCTTACAGAAGCGTGCACTGGTGAGTTACCGTCGTTCGTGAATCATTCTCAGATTTGCGCGACGCCTGTATTAATCGGCGCCCCGTTCATGCGAACCTGTCGTCGGCCACCCGTGTCTCCTCCTCTCCGTTTCGTTTTCCGAAGAGCCTAGCCGATTTATGAGGTGCAACAACTACCCGCAAATCCGCGATAATAACCGTGTGTTCGCGTCACGTCGGTTTATCCACCGTTTGTTCCACGTGGTTACAGAACTTGCAGATCTCTCTGCTGGCCGTGAGTAGGTCTGTAGAATCAATAATTTAGGACAAGTATCGGGATCCATTATAGAAATTTTTAGCACCATTTTTATATATTTCTGTAATAATTTGGCAAATCAGCGATGATATCGGGGATCTAATTTTTTATTCCCATTTTTAGTACCATTTTTATATATTTCATAAGTGGGGATAGCATTCCATTTCTATAAGTCGGAATCTAATTTTTTAGTCCCTCGGTAATATCGATTTTTAGTATCATTTTTATATATTTCTGTAATATAATTAGCCAAGTCACCGATAATGAACGGTGATAAAAATTGAGACAGGAAAAATTGTATCATAATGAAATGAATAGTACACATTCGACAGTGCGTTAATATACAAAATTCTGAGGACACAAAATGAAGTGGCGCAATTTCTCTAGAGTTGCAGCAAGAGTGTTATTACAACATGTCCCGCAATTTTTCAATCGTCGAAGAGTATGCGGCACGTGTCGACTGATACGCCGGGGGTCTTACGCAAAATATGATTATCAGTCTGACCAGTTTTCGTCGAGGTAAAATGAGGTATTGTTCCGAGGCGGGGTGATTTATTCTGCTCTAGATAATGATTAAACGCCTTACCCCGCGAGCACAATATCTAACGCGGTACCGTAATTCGTGAGCGTACGGTACACGCTCGGTGGAATATTATTGTGTGCGTCTTAATGGCACCTCTCATATAGCAACGCGAATTAAGCCTTGTTACCGCTTACTTATTTTGCACGTGGAAAAATTGAAAGGTAATTTTCGTCCTTATCTACTAAACAATTCGTGTTCGGCGACTGTTTTATTAGCACGCGGCCACCGACCGTGGAAATATGAGCGGCATTTTATTCTGGTTGCCCACGATTCCCTAGGAGTAGCGATGGGCGCGATTCAATTCTCACGATTTTCAATTCGGTGATCAAATACTTGTGTTGGATATATTGGTAAATATAATAATCTTGATCTTATATCGAATTTCGGTACTTGTATTGCCATCTAGTGGCTTAAGACGTTTTTGAAAGACGTAAAAAACAAAAACATTCTCTACTGTAAATCTCCGATGTGGGCAGACGTGCCGACTGGTTATTGCCACCTTCGTTAAACTACATTTATATTTCTAACATTAAATTATTTCTCATCCTTTTCCACGAATCTCGACAACTTGTATGAAAGAATCGAAGCGAATTGAAAAGTAAAGTACTTGGAGCTGTTCAATATGAATGCTGAATGATTTTTGTAGCATGATAGCAATGACGAATCAAATGTTTAAGCACCTTACGAGTATTTTTTCAGTACTTCTGATTGTGCTCTGTCCATAAATAATGCTTGCAAGAGAGGAATACAATCCCACACATTAAATACAATCATATTTTGCGATTTGAATTTGTTCCGATCGAGAAGGATCGTGCCCATTGCTGCCTAGGGAATATTCGGAACACTCGCCGAGTGAAACTTTTAACGGTAATAGCGCCGAAGAACAGCTGTACCGTGAAATTCATAGAGTCTGATTATCTTAACGAGACTTTTTATATTCGAGCGAAAATTGGTTTGGTTGTTCGAAATGGTACTAAAGAAATTCAGCTGCAAATCGGAATATTTTGAGTACAAAGAATTATGGGAGAGATTGGCTAGGAATAGATTATCTTAACAAGAGTCTTTATTTTCGAGCGAAAATTAGTTGTTCAAACGGTACTTTACAGATATCCTGTTGAATACTCGAATATTTTACGTTTCTCTTGTAAATTAGCACACACGTGATCGAAGAATTATGTTACCGTAGATTTGCGATTACAAATAATTATGGGAAAGATGGGCTAGGAATAGCGAGGATTGTGCAAAGTTCAAATGTTTATGAATGGAATTGAAGATAAGGAATTATGTGAACAGCTGTTGGAGATTGTCACTACAAGGCCATAAATTTGCTTCAAAATAAAGCCGAGACAATTAATTGATGTCAGGAAAACATCTTTATGGAAGGATTTCTTGCGATGAATTAAAGATGACGAGCATGTGTGATCTTTGTCCAGATGTTTCTCATTAAGCGCGGAACATTTTTATATTTTCCATTCGACTTATAATTCTGAGAATTATTAGTGCTCGAAATGCATTTTAAAAGCATTTGTATTGTTTCCAGTTTTAGAAATTTTCTAACGAACGATTTGTTTGTTCGTTTGTTCGAATTTCATCGTGCTAGTTGTTAAGGATTGCATTTTAAATTTTGTTAATGGGATTTTTGTATTTTCGTATGACGGTTACATCCACTTTTCGTCGATGTACGTTGCGTTTTTATATTATAAGTTAGTTGCAAAGTTAAATGAAAAGTGGTTAAGCATATTTCCCCGGGGACTATAGTTTCGCTGTAGCAAGTTTAGTGTCCCGCCACTAGAGTTCTTTAAAATTTACGTTTTGAGACCCTAAACTCTAGAGAGCTCTGTCAGGTAAACTTAAGTCTGGAGTACTTGGTCGAGAAGCGCATAAGAGCAATTTCACGACGTAAAGCAGAAAATCTTGTATATTCTAACTCTCTTTAGACAGTGCCGTCGGGCGTTATTCTTCTTTCGAATGAAAAAAATTTCGAAAATATTTTAATCATCCACTGAACCAACACTAAACCATTTCGACGCAAACGTACAACTTCAAAATATTATAAGATCATTCACAATATTGAAAAGAAAAACTTTACCGTAATATTTCGTTCGTTATATTAACTGTGGGGATGCGAGACTCGATTAAATGTCAGAAATATAACAAATAAACAATCGCGTGCATTATTTGCAAGACATACGAATTTATTTCTCTGCTGAACGATGTTATTCAGTTGTAATAAATGTAACCTTTTAATTGTTTGAATCCCAGCTGTTATATATTCGTTACGTGTACGTATTTCCATTGGAATACGAAGATGAACATGTCTCGCACGAGCAGTGCAGGGTTAAACGAAGAAAAAT
Source organism: Lasioglossum figueresi (assembly GCA_028455805.1). Classification (NCBI taxonomy): domain Eukaryota; kingdom Metazoa; phylum Arthropoda; class Insecta; order Hymenoptera; family Halictidae; genus Lasioglossum; species Lasioglossum figueresi. The sequence goes on from CM052190.1 coordinate 6,204,586, forward strand.
CGTATCGGCGAAGGAGAGTAGATCCTCAGGGTCCCGACTGTGCTTCTGTTACGTCCGAACACGGACGTGTTGCACTTAATAGAGTCCTCGTCCCCCTTCAAGCCTGTAATTCACGAAGCACGGGGCAAGAAGTCCAGATGATTCCGCAGCAGAGCGGAAATAAGGAAGGTAGGAAGAAGGGGTCGTCGTGCGAGAGGGAGAGAAATTCATGTTACGGAGAGAAAAAGGGGCGGCTAGCCTATACTTGCACAGAAAAGAGAGTGAAAGGCGCGAGCGTGGTGGTGTTGTCGCATTGCGTTGCGTCGCGTCGGCGCAACCACCGATAGAATGGCATTTCGGTGTTCGTTAAAAAAGGAAGAGAAAAAGGACACGCGAACAAGGCACCGTCTCAGGAATCTTCGAAAACGTCGCTGACTAATTTTCTAGACGGTTCCATCCTCTCTCTCTCTCCCTCTCTTTATCCCTTTCCCTCTCTTTCTCTCTTTTCACCCCTCCAGCCACCCGACGACGACTCCTTTTTTCTCTCTTCCCTTTTCGCTCTATCCCTCTCTCTCCCTCTCTTCGTTCCTCTTTCTGGTGTGTGTGCTTGCCCGCGATAAAAAGTCAATTTTATACCGGCGGGTACCTGAAGCTAATAACGTCTACCCGCGGGGCACAGCTCGAGTGGACGGCACGAAACTATTTTTCGACGGCCGTTCACGGATTTTATGAGCCTTATAAAAATGGCACCACACAACCGCGCGCCGCAGGAGCAGGACCAACGAGGGGATCCTGAGAGCCAGCGACGACGATTCGGCCAACGGGGATCTTGTCGAGGACAAGTGACTCACGGGGACGACCGTCGAGACGCGAGGCTGTTCTCTCACTCTCTCTCTCTCCCTCTTTCTTTCTCTCTCTCCTCGAGGTTCAAATAGAAATCGTAGCTTTCGAGGAATTCCGTCTCCCCGGTCTCTCTCGTTCCTTCTCTCTCTCGCGTTCTTTATTTGTGACTTTTATCGATCCTCGCTCTTCTCCTGCTGCCTCGCTCTACCTCCCCCACAAACGCGAGCCGCCGACTTTCTTGCCCTCCGAAGTGTCTAGCCCTTTGTCGTGTCTAGCCCTGTGGCGGGCGCTCGTTATCGGTAATTAGAAAGGTATGATGGATTAATTGTTGCCTCTCGCGCTCTTCTCTCTCTCTCTCTCCTTGGTCCTGTGGTTTCCAGCTGTCCCCGGGAAGTTCTTAAACAATCGACCTGAAAATTGTATTCGAATCATGCAGCCCAGCAGATATTTCTAGTACCGATTCTGAAAAAAATTAGCACGAAAATTGGAATTTAAGAATGGCGTTGTAAAAATTCTATGATATAAGGTTTTTACTAGTGTACACATGTTCGAAATATATCGGGCGGACGTGGATATAATATTATCGATGGGAACGATTGCCATAAGCATAAAGATACAGTCTGTAATTTTATTACTTCCTCGCCTCGTAACAAGATGTATTCAACATTTAGGTTTGTGGTGCTTATTTTGCTGTAGACATACTACATCTCTACTCGTTCGTTTTGTGCTGGAGATTGCTGCACACGTATGCTGTGGATTATTGTTGTGTTTTACTGGACGTGTCTTGTACACGGGAAAAGCGATTTGCATATCGCAATAAAATCACCAGCATGAATAATCTCATTCGTTCGAATTGTACCGGAGTTCCGATATAATTACTTTCTTTTTGTAAAGTGACCGTAAAGTGCGAAGCAACTTTGTTTTCTCGTGGCTTCCCAGTCCGTTCCGCTAGCGTCGATAATCCGAATTTTTCGTGAAGACACGAAGGCGTTTGCAGCGGAGGAACAATTTCCACCGATTCCAGCAGCTGTCCCATCCGATCCGAGCGCGCCGGTCGTATCACAGCTGCGCGTCCGCGCGCATCAACACCAGCGTTCTCGTTACAAAGCAACGTATCGGTTCAGACTCGGACAGTTCGAAATCATCGGCTCGCACGCAACACCGTCCGACAGAAAGTCAATTCGTCTGCACGGGATGCGTTCGAGTTGTCTCGATCAAAAAGTCTGTTCGTAAATTCGGACCTCTCCGAGTGTAACTATAGCTTTGTACGAAGCAATGAAGGGGTTTCTAAGAAAAAAACAGAAGAAAAAAAATACACACAGAGAGCGCCGGGAGTGGGAGAAACCGAGGGGTGGGGGAAGAGAGAGAAAGAGAGAGAGAGATTTTGAAAGAGAAAACGAGAAAGAGAGAGATCGGTGAGCGTACGGGGGGGGAGGTAGAGAACGAGAGACTCCGTGAAGTCACCTGCGTACACGTTCGTAGCAGGTACTCAAATTGCATGGCAACAGCACTCGCACAATCACTTTCTCTCCTCTCTTTCTTTTCCTTCCCTCTTGTTACGTACCTGTCCTTTTCTCCCTCTCGTAAATTCTCCCCTCGAAAGGTTTCGTGGTACGTGCAGATGTGCGCCTACTCGTGAAATCAGTCAAGGTCCTCCTGCCAACAACGAGAAGAAAGCGCCCCTAACCATTCAGGGACGTAAGCGAGGGGGATGCTTCCGGACTTTGAATAATTTCCAGAAATCACATTGGCGACACGCGTGCCTCGTCTTCGGCAAGGGTTACAGTCACGTCGGAACAATAGATTTTCTTCGACACTGACAGGTGGTTGCCCCCTCTTGCCCACCCCCTTCCCCATATTCTTTGCCCATCTTTCTTTATTCGGACTTCTGAGAACGAGGCACGAGAACGCGTGAAGCGAACTTGCTAAATTTCTACGGTGCAAACTAGACCGATCAAATGGCAAGTTATTAATTTCCTTTAAATCGGAATATAATTCTATTTCGTGTAAGCTGCCTTCTCCTTCAAAAACATTATGAATAACAAAGGAATTCTAATCGCCGAAGCCGTGAAACGAATCATGGTGCACGGAGTTGAAGCAAGAATGAAAATCAGACAACTTTTATTTCGCGCAAAGGTCCGCGGTAGTCTAATGATGAGTATAGCATGGTAAGCCTGCTGAAGCTTCCCCGCCGGCAGAAAAAGACGACCCCGTCTAGCTTGGCGAGTAAATCGGCACAGTTCACTGAAAATCCGCGCGCGATTGAATTATTCAACGGGGTCAATCTTCTTAAAGGATTAGCGGGCTTAGGTGGGATAAGGGTGCAAGTGCGACCGATTAATCGATTATCGAAGACAATAGCGTGGAAGCGCGGCGCGGTACGGTCGTCCGTTTCTTCGATTCCGAAACCCTCTGGGGGGGAAACACCCGGTCGTCGCGGAGAAACGTGCGCGCTAATGAAGTCAACTCTCTCGGTCTCATGCCCGTGGTGTGTCTATCCTGCCGTGTATATTACACACCGCGCGTCGGGAGTTCATTTCCGTGCCCGGAAATGCATAATTGAAAGGCGAGGAGAGCATCGTATATAATCGCATTAATTGTTTCTAGCCTCGCCAATTTCCTGCCCTGCTGCACCGACCGCTCGCCCCACCCTTCCCTCGCGTTTGGCCTGCTGCTCTTCTTTTGTACTGTCTTTATCCTCCTCTTCTTCTTTTTGGTTCACCTGGTTCACCACACTAACCGATCCTTCCAACCAACTCGCGAAACACGGTCTTGCTCGTTCCGCTCGAATTTCGCGGGCTTTTGTTCCGACTACCCCTTGCGATCTCGCATCCGACGATTTCTGCACGATAAGATGCTAATTCGTAATTAAACCGTGCGTCTTTGCGCGTTCATCGTGTTCACGAATTTTTGAAGGACTGGAAAACATTTGTATTGATCGCTAGACTGAGAGTTCTTCTAATGTTTTTACTGTTTTATATTTTACCTGTCCATTGTCGTTGCGAATGTAAGATTTAAAAAATAATTTACAAAGTTATACGAAGTCCATTTCGGAAGCTACGCCTCCTGATAATTGTAAACACATTTTTGACCTTCGTCTTTAACGGCAAGGTCATTTATGCGTATTCACTTACACGTAAAACTCGCTTCTACTTCTCGGTGAACATGCAGGAACGCATTAAGCACGAACAGGTGTCCACACGTAGAGATGAAAGTACGAGGAAGCAACCCTACAACAAAAATAAACGGCTTTCGAAGGCTCGCATTTTGTATTCCGCACCGGGGATCATTATTCCACGGCACTGTGTACATTATTATTTGCATTTGTAACGCATATTGACAGGTTATGATTTTCGTGTGTCCGGACACCTCGTATTATTTGAATGTTAAATGGAGACTAATTCCCCGATCCTCGGAATTTAGTTTCAGGAACGTGATGCTCGTTCCGAGCGCCTCGGTCTCCACCCCATAATAACGCCATCTCCCGAAACTGAACACAATAATTTACCATGATTCCGAGCATGAAAGTGCCTTCAGATTATTCGCATTTTATCGCGGCGAGACTCGGGCAATCCAAGAATGATTCCCATCAGTACTTAGAAGGGTCAAGTTGGTGATAACAAATGGCTCTCGTTTGTCCCCTGTCAGCCATTTTTCGGCCCCCTTTTACTACGCGGTCCCGGGCATCGTCTGGCCTTGATGCCTCTTATAGTCGGGAATGGAAAAGGTAGAGAAGCCAGTTTCGTTTTTTCCCTATTTTTCTAAAACGTCCAGGCGTCTTCGCTCGACCAAAACATCCGATCGTTTCAATAATTAATTTGTATGAAACCCCTGCCGGACTAATATTTTCTTCGTTAACACCTCCTTATACTGTCAACGCTGCCACAGTGAAATCAGATTTACCGCGGCTGATCAAATAAGCTGATGATTTTGAAAATTATTAAAAATAAAAGCTTCAATCGTGTCTGTCGCAAATTAGCCTGACAAGATACATTACTAAATTACCATGGCAATGACGCGCGTCAAATAAAAACGCTAGCCAACAACAAAAATATATGACCTCATAAAGAAACGAGGCAGACAAAATAAAATATTAATACTTAATACTCGAAGATTCAAATGTTTTTTTTAACAAAAGGTTGGTCGTTCAAGGGTAAAAAAATCTCCACAAGCGTCGTCTGACCCATATCATAATTTTCCGCAGGAGCTGCTATCCGATATTCCCGGAAGCGAATTTTTTGTCCGCGCGGATTCGGATCGATGTTAATTGTCCTCTCGCAATTACACTGTTTATCGGTCAGAAAAACGCGGCCGGTACCAATGTAACAACTCCTGATCGTTGATATCCGTTTTCCCGTTTACTAAATAATGACATCTTGTCAATAGAACTTCCTTCGAACATTGTCACTGTCGTGAGAACTCTTAACCGCCCGTTCGTCGTCGGATACCCATCAATGGACACGTACGCGACGTCTTTTAGAAACGATTAAACTTTTTCAACGACGGGTCCGTCGCATTGTAATTACTCGGATCGGTTTTTCGCGGAGTTGGACATCCGGCAACCTATATCACCGGAAATTTTAGTAATTGCCTGCGAACGGTGGTCCGAGGAAGAAACGGATCTTCCTTGATGCCACGGCGAACAATTAATCTGTCAGTCACGTCCAACACTGTTACTTTTACCGTTCGAACGCAGAGTGGGAAAATAATTTTATTGCACATTTCATACTTTACTATTCGCAGATGGGTGAGACTGTACATGGGAACCATAAGAATTCAGCGTGCTGCAGATCTGTGCTTTTAATCGTAGACTGCATCCGCGATCTATTGGAATTGCATATATTCTAGTAAACGATGGTGATTTCAGAAATTAAATGAAGTCGATTTAAAAAAAAAAGAAGAAGAAGGCAACAAGAAGTGACAAAAATCGATGTTGTCTACCTTATTTTGGAAGCTTCAAAATTTTCTACGCAACAATCCTAAACGAAATTATTAGACCACGTTATTGAAGGATAGTTATTGGTTTAGGATTGAAGTTTCCGTTGCTGTTGGGGAATCTATTAAAAAATCCTCAGCCACGGAGTATTCGAAAAAAAATTGTGAAATAGTCGTCGGTAGAAGAATAAATTAATTGGAAAGAAAGTGCCGAAATTTTTCGAGGAGTTTCTCACAGTATCGTTCACCTAGCAAGCTGATTTCGACCAGTGTGCGGTCAGCAAACCGGATGGCGATCGTAAGAGCAGCAGCAGCAGCAGCAGCAGCAGCTTGCCCGTTAGGTGGATCGTCGATCGTGGATCGTCGATCGTCGGGAGCCAAGCGGACGACGACGACGACGGTATTAACAAAGCGGCCAGTTCTGGCTGAATAATAACGCGGTGTGTGCGCTGGCCTCGGGTTTACGTTTGTCCGGCGTTTGCGCGGCTCTAATGGACGATCGTGGCGCGTACAGCGCGATGCAAACCCGGGTACGTAAGCCTAACGTAATTGAAGGCTAGGAATGCGGACGCACGCATGAGGTAGCAGCCGGTAGACAGAGAGCAAGAGAGCAAAGGGGGATACATACGCTTTTACCGTGTGTACCGCGTGCGTATCACGAGAGCACGGCCGACATTAATACGCGTGTCCCTATTACGGGCCGAGAGCGTGCGTACGCTGTACACGTTAATTAACAATAGAAAAACAAGTGCCGACCGATGCGGACCGATCGACTCGCCGACCATTCTTTTCTGTCTCGATCCACCGCCCAGGGGTTGTGAAATACTTCGACGATTGTCCCTCAGATTATTAACCCTTTACCGTCCAACGTGTTCCCTCCATTTTACTTAACGGAACTTGCCACAGAATGGTCGGATGTGGATATTTATGCTAAATAAAAATGTCTTTACAATTGTTCTTACGACTATGGAATTGTGACGTTCTCGATGAGCGGAGATCGATGGAATAATTGGTGCAATAATCAATGTCGAATATGGTTTTACTGAATATTTCATTTATATTGGTCAACGTTGAAACGAGCCCCAAACGTTTGCTGAAAATTTCAATTTTTTTACGATTTTCGGTACACATTTTCTGAATATGTATAATCGATACAGCTGTGCAAAACCTATCTTTTAAATTTTCAATATAGGTCCACACATATAAAAAAGTTGGCATCAACCTCGTAGTATTTCCTCTGTAATTCAAACTAATTATTATAATTTCGAAAAAAAAATCCAAGTGATCTTGCACTTTGATTATCACTCGTACCATTATTCAAACCAGTTTTAATATTACTAAATTGAAAAAGCTCAACCGTTGTACGAGCAAACAGGTTCAACTTGATGCGCACAACGTAAAAAAGATTACATAGAATAAAAATGACCTGGATTGAAAGAAACGTCTTGATTTTGGAAATAAAATGGCTTCGAGTCCAGAGGGTTAAAAAAGTTGTGGTCCCTTTGAAAGCGAAATATTACAGTGATTTACTACACATCGGTGTGGTTTAGGGTTTGCAGTCCTAGAGCGTCGTTCCACGTTCTTATGCGAGATCGAAGCAAGTAGCCGCGACGTGCTGCGGCATTTATCGCAGTTTTATCGCGGCGTATCGGCTTTATCGAGTAACGTTGGTGACAAGGAGCGTAGCAGTCCGAGCGATTGCAAAGTAAACACAGTCCCGAAGTAGGTTATTTCGACCCGTCTGGATCTAGTGTTAATCCGGTTCAACGACCTCCCGCGCGCGAAAACGTTTACCTTCCCGAAAGGGTCATCGTTCCATCTCTCCCAATATAAATCTCTTGATTGGAGCTGACATTTCTTCCTGTCGGTCCAATCGTGTGTCCAGCAGGTTCACACGGGCCATCCTCGTGGCCGGTCGTACACGTGTCCTTAGCCTGGAAGAAGGTACTCGTCAGTAAGTAGGTTGCGCGGCTGTTAGCCAGACTAGGGCCACGCGCGTCTACGACGAAAGGGCCGCCTAATCTATGACAAGTGGCACTTCCTGTTTTGCCGACGACACTGACATAAGGAAGGCGAGCTGTTCTTTTCTAAGGACGTGTCACGCGTGGCCTGTGACATCAACAAGGGTCGCAGAGCCGAGACAATACATGAATCATGCTCGTGGCGTTCGACGGCGCATGGGAGCGCGGCCGAAAAGCTGCTCAAAATTCCATTTACGAAGTTCCTTGAATTTTTGACATTCCAAACTCCTGCTCTATAAAAATTGAAGCCTGATCGATGGGCCAGTTAATGTCAGAAAAATTTATAAAACATTTTTCACATTAATATGAACGGCGCAAACTTGAATTTTTTGACATTACAAATTCCTGCTCTATACAAATTAAAGCGTGATCAATGGGCCAGTTAATGTTAGAGAAATTTATAAAACATTTTTACATTAATATCAACGGGGCAAACTACACTTTTTGAATTACAAATTCCTGCTGTTTGAAAATTGAAGAGTATTCAATGGGCCAGTTAATGTTAGAAAACTTTATAAAACATTTTTACATTAATATCAACGGGGCAAACTACACTTTTTGAATTACAAATTCCTGCTGTTTGAAAATTGAAGAGTATTCAATGGGCCAGTTAATGTTAGAAAAATTTATAAAACATTTTTACATTAATATGAACGGCGCAAACTTCAATTTTTTGACATTCCAAATTCCTGCTCTATACAAATTAAAGCGTGATCAATGGGCCAGTTAATGTTAGAGAAATTTATAAAACATTTTTACATTAATATCAACGGCGCAAACTACACTTTTTGAAATACCAAATTCCTGCTGTTTGAAAATTGAAGAGTATTTAATGGGCCAGTTAAAGTTAGAAAACTTTATAAAACATTTTTACATTAATATCAACAGCGCCAAACTTCAATTTTTGAAATATCAAATTCCTGCTGTTTGAAAATTGAAGAGTATTTAATGGGCCAGTTAATGTTAGAAAACTTTATAAAACATTTTTACATTAACATCAACGGCGCAAACTTCAATTTTTGAAATTCCAAATTCCTGCTTTTTAATCATGGAAGAGTATTCAATGGGCCAGTGAATGTCAGAAAAATTGATATATAAAACATTTTTACATTAACATTAACGGCGCAAACTTCAATTTTTGAAATTCCAAGTTCCTGCTCTTTAAAAATTGAAGAGTATTCAATGCGCCAGTGAATGTCAGAAAAATTCATATATGTTACAAACGTAAATCTTTTTGCAGAAACAGTGTCAAGCATCTTTGCCTACATTTTCAATATGTCAGAAATCTTAGTGTTTCAATAAAATGAAGAAAAATGTTCCTCGTCGAAATTCGTTAAATAAAGATACTAGACCAAATAGTTTGTTGTTTTATTTCAATCTGAAGACGCGACATGGATCAAACCAGATAATAGACTCGCATAGTGTATTTGAAAGTGTAGTCAGATAAAAATTTAGGACTCAATGGCAGAATTCAATCAATCTTCGTTTAGTATTTCTTCCCCACGACTTAGACCTGTGATTAGATGAAAATTTCGGGTTCAATGACACAATTGAATCAATCTCACAACTTAGACTTGTGGTTAGATAAGAATGTAGTGTTCAATGGCACAATTCAATTTATCTTCATTCACCGTTTCTTCGTTACAACTTAAGCCTTCTGGTTAGTCGAAAATGTAGGGTTCAATGGCACGATCGAATAAATCTTCATTAAACTTATTATTTTAAATGCTTGGTATAAAAGATTACAGTATCGCTTGTTGAATCGATGCACGGAAATTGCGAACAACTCGATAACGATGTAACATCGCAAATAACATAAGATACGATTGAGGTAACATGTGAACCAAGGCGAACCACATTGTCAACGAGTATATTCGCAGTAAAAATTGGCTTCCTGAAATTTTTAATTCGCCGAAGTCCGATTTCCGGTAGAACTCGCGAGCGTGACTATTTATAAATCACTGTAGTATATTCTCGTTCGCATGAACTATCTGGTAAAAACGAAACTCAAGGTATATGTACATACCGCGCCACGATCGGCCGCTAATGCTAATTAATACCTCCAGCAACGTTAATTGATACCGATGTCCATATAAATGTATCGCGATCACATTCTCCAACTTCAAACGACGCACCGTTCTCACCGACGCGTGAACGAGAAAAAGAGAGAGAGAGAGAGAGAGAGAGAGAGAGAGAGAGAGAGAGAGAGAGAGAGAGAGAAAGAAAGATAGAGAGAAAGACATTGAAACGAGTGAAAGAGAAGACCGCGGCGTCTCATTCCGCTTATCATCGACCCGCTCGTTTCACGCCGACAACTATATCCTTTGACATCGTCAATTGCTCCCGCTAATTAATACCACTAACCGCCGTAATCACCGGGATTCATATACGTGGCGTATAATGCGATACCTCTTCTTCTGACGTCGTTAAAATCCCGATCCTGCGGTATTGTCGCTGAACACGCGAAAGAATTATGCGCCAACGGTGTTCCATAAAAAAAAACATAATCTATATATACTTTGTACCTCATTAAAATTATTAGAAGAGAAAACAAATTTCCGTCTGACTCCAGTTTCTTACAATCGATGAAGAAAATTTTAGATTTAATCATCGATATAATTTCTAACGTAATAATTACGTTGCGGATTTTACGATGAACATGATCAGATCCAGCGAAAGCATTAAAATTATTAAGAAAAGGAAATAAATAGTTAGCTGCTGTATCTTGCGAAGAATGCGAAGAATTTTAAATTTGCATAAAAATCTGCAGTCCAGTAACAACATTCCACCAAATTGAAAGTACAATGCACCACGGTTGCACACGCCTCACAAGAAAATTGGACAGGAAATGCTCGAGGAACAAACAGCAGCAAAACAAACGTAATTGGATCGAGGAGGATCTTCGAGGCAGGCGAGGATGACTGAATAGCAGCTCGACAGAGATTTCGATCGATTGTTCCGAATTACTTAATTCCCGATTCCCAAGGCCTCGTTACGGATCAATTATAGATCCCCGTGGAACGCATTAAAATCTCGCCAGCCCGGTCGTCGGTGCTGATCGATCTCAATGCTCCTTCATGGAAGAATTATCATCGATGATCGCGCGCTCACGATTTTCTTCGTCGGTCATCGATCGAATTCCGTTCGGTTTCTACTTAAACGTCGCGTAATCGCCGGCGCGGAACTCCGCTGCAATTATTCCCTTCATAATTACGATCGCGGTCAGATTACACAGTGAACGATCTATAAAGATCGCTCCTGGGCCCTGTTCCCGCGTGTATCGGGTTCGTTTTCCGCTCGGTAGCACGTGTCCCTGTCGGCGGAGCCTTAACTTTGCTATAGCTGACGACTATGCGAGGCGACAGTGTCGCATGCACATGCAGTCGCTGGGAAAATCTAGATCCAGCTTTGTCTTTTCGCGTCGAGGAGGATCTATCGCCATCCGTGGATCGGAAGAGTCGCGGCGACTTCTAATTATTTGCTTCTCTTTGCATTTAAGTCATCGGCATGAAATATGAGTCAGCAGAAGACTTTTTATAAAATTTCTAAGTTTCTAATTTTTTGACTTCATTTTCTCTTTAAGAAGCAGTCGAAATTAGAAAACAGTATATTTTGTCATGGTTTTAGTGCTGGCGATGACCTTCATAATTTATCAATAACTTTTTTGTAAAATCAATAATTGCTATTTGCGCCTCGCAGTTTCCTTAAAAATCATGATCACACGCCACGCAGTAACTCGATCCTGTTAAGATCTCGAAAAAATCCATTCTGGTTGGTAACGGCCTGTTGGGAGCGCGTTAAAGAAGAAAACAGAGAGGCAACAAGACCAGTTAGGGGTGTTTGCCAGTAGATCAACTCGTAAGCGATCGTTAGCGGCTGCGACGAAACGGCTCCCGGGGATCTATAATCAGGGGATGAGGGTAGCGATTACTCTCGAAACGTAAATGATCGAAACAATTGGAAAACGGAAAGGACCGGTCAAAGAAACGGCAATTCACGCTTCCTCCGGTTTCAGCGGCGCGACGGCGCGTCTCAGTTTCCTGCGTTTATCCCCGTAAAAAAACGTGGTAATTATGCAAATGGTACCCCGTGTGGCAATGAGTCGCCCGTTCCCCGGTAATCGTGGTTGCGTTCTTGCGATTCCATCGGCCGCATCGTGTGCACACGATCCGATTCGATTCGATTCGATCCGATCGCTCTGCTCGCTCGTGGAAAACCGAGCGTGATGGTGTACGACGCAATCGGACCTCGATACACGGGTCTAAGAATGCGAACCTGATCGAGGCATTATCTGAATCCTCGGTATACTATGTGTAATATCAGTTTAGTTGTGTCTCATGCGCTCCTCGAAAGACAAAACACACCACCAGGCGACGCCAGACTCTGAGCTAGACGCAATGAGATACGCTGATTCAATACTAATCGGGCCGAGCGTTAATCTTTTGCACCTCGACTTTTTTCACCTTTCGTTCCCAACAACTCCCTGCCAGCTTCACTCTTTTATTTGACATGCATTTCAATAAATCTACATAATTTTCAAGATGTGTTTTTACTAGAAATACCAAATCGCGAAGACAGAAGAATTTCAAAATATAAGTACATCCCCTTCAATTTATTAGAATTATTGAAAGAAATTATCGACCGGTAAAAATTCGATCAAAAATACAGGGTGACTTGTACAATTAATTTTAGTCAAATAGAGCATTAATTTAGATTGAACAAGTATTTAGTACGAACAACAAGGAAGTATTCAGCACCCTCTCTGAAAACAACAGAAGCTTCATTCACCTAATTGCATCTACAATTTATCTCCGGTATATCACACGAATAAGCTCATAATTAATTGACATCTCGAGACCACTGTTTACAGAGGTGCGGAACGGTATGCGATCCTTTGAAATCGTTTTGTTCGTTTATTCGAGGAACGCAATAAGAACAACGATGGACAGGAATAAGACACAAGATGGTCCCTCACGTGAAATGATTTCAGCCGCAGAAACACAGCCATTCATTCAGCCGGGCGCTGTCAAATCACTGTGGGCTGCGTGCACCTATAAATAGGTATACTCAATGAGACCAGTTCCAGAAAATCGAGCCACGGTCCCGCTTCAGGCGATCCAGCCGTCCTCCGGAGGACAAAAATATCGCGTGGGTGCACGCGATATTTCGGTCGAAAGACCAAAGAGGAACTCAAGCCACCACTGTGCAACCCGGAGGAATGGAAAGAGATCTCGGTAGTCGGCGAATCTCTTTCCGCCATCGCCAAATACTGGGTCAATCCGATGACTCTGTAGCCAGAGATTAGATCATGCATCTGGGGCTCTCCTTAACACACTACTTTTCTCGTGTGATTCATTTTTACACGTTTTATTCATTTTAACATTTTCCCTTCAAACCGTTTTATTCATTTTTAAACGTTTTAGTCATTTTGACTTCTTTCCTGCAAAACCTTTTTTATTCACGTTCATACGATTTTTGTAAACACGTTTTTATTCATTTCAACTTTCTTCATGCAAAACGTTTTATTCATTTATACACGATTTTTAAAAACACGTTTTATTTCTTTCGACTTATTTCCTTCATAACGTTTTATTCATTTTTACACGTTTGATTTATTTCGACTTATTTCCTTCAAAAGGTTTTATTCATTTTTACACGTTTAATTTATTTCGACTTATTTCCTTCAAAACGTTTTATTCATTTTTACACGTTTGATTTATTTCGACTTATTTCCTTCAAAACGTTCCATTCATTTTTACACGTTTCTTTAGAAAAAAACGTTCTATCGTTAATTTTCTTTAAGCATACAATAAACATACACATTGTGTTTCTTCTCCTAAAAAATTATGAACGACAAGGAAGTTTTAATTACTGAAAAATAAATCGTAGTGGTTAATTTTGTTTTGATTTATATCCGAAAGAAAATGTTGTAAGAATAATGCTCATTTAGGAGTTTCAAATTATATCGATCTGTCACAGCAATTCCAATGGCATTAGAGGTAATATTTTATGCAGTCTCGAAATTGTTGTGTCCAACGAGTCGAATGCGTTTCGTTTGAACGATGATCGAGGATCCTCGCGGTTTTTCTGACGGCGTCCGCGCGATTAGGTCGATTAGCTCGACCTGCGATTTAAACGAGAATTTCCTAGACCGTCAACGTCACGTGTTTCGCAAAGATTGTTCGAGCCGGCGCATCCGGCGACGGAAATTTCCACGAAGCCATTATTATTGCATTAGCTAGCGGCCGAGCGTCGATTTGAATTACATATAAGTTTGCAAATTGGAGGAACGGATAATTACGGTGTGCACCGCTGCCGGTACGCGGCTGTCCTCGTCGCCATTTTAACCAGTTCGCGTTTAACACGTCCTCACCCCACGAATTCTACGTTTTGCTTCATTTTGCTAATCGTTTCGGTGGCTCGGCCATTCCCTGTGCAATCTTCGTTCGTTTGCAGTCGGCTGCAGTAAACAAATGATCTTCGAACAAGTCCTTTTTGCATTTTTCAAACGAAAGTCCAGGGGGATGGAAATCCTTGAATCGTCGACTTCTTGACACACACATTCATTTTTTACATTTATCTATAAATAAAAATAAAAATTTTCTATAGAAATTGTTTTCTGAACAAAATTTTACAAAGATCTGTAAATGTTTCTTGGAAAATCATTTTCCACACAGTAGACAGTGTCCGATTATTTGACATTCGTTGAAATTGTTGGAATTTTCTTTTCGGGTGCTTCCGCAACGAAGATCGACAAGAATGAATAGATCATTTATCACGGCGCCCGACGCTGTGTCTACAAACAACGCTAGCGTCATGTGCGAAGATGCGATACTCGAAGCGGTGTTCAAGGATGTTCCCCGACTCTTCTTGGCCGTCTTTAAAGGGCGGTTTCAGATGAGAAAATGATGATACGTTTCGTAAATTAACCATTAATTAATCATAAATCCGTATAATTTATGCCGGTGTTCTGCAACCAGTGTTTGTCGGAGATTTCTCATAGGACGGACTTCATGTTTCAGAAGAATGTAATGCAGTTTAAACACAGGGTAGCGAATCGGTGGCGTTACCTACGGCGCGTAGTGCGTACGTTAATGTGGAAAGAAGAGGGATATAATAAACGTTACCGCGAAAATTGTACCTGTTACACAGTGTCCTAAATGATATTACAAGATGAGGAAGGTTGATGAATCTACGTTTATTTGCAATCTGTTAGAGTCGGCTATAAAGGAATGTCCTAATAAAACACATAAAATTTTAAATTATAATACATCAATTGATCGTATATTCTTAAAATATGGAATTTCCCGCAGCCATTCAGAAATGAATATTTTACTAAAATTAGTCTGCAAGGACGAACCAGTTCCAGAAAATTTAAAGGAGACATCGAAGAAATGACGTCGACATAAAATTTTAAAAGCTGTACACATCTATTTGTCAATTTTGCTAAAATGTGCTACAGCAAAATTAACAAACGAATTTTACTGATACTAGTCTGCAATGACGAAATGTTCGTACAGTCGAAGTAAAAATATAAAAACTGTATAAAATCTTTCCCGAAGATAAAAAAAGGACAAGAGGGTCCCAGAAAAATCAGAGAAGCTACGAAGGGAACGTTCATAAGTGTTGGTGTGCAACGATTAATCAATAATAATGCAATCCTCAGGTATAAGCGACCCTTGTTTTAAGGAAAAAGCGAGGACCATGGTCAGTCGCAGGGAAACCATCAAGTCTATACATTTAGTCATAAAGTTATACGTCCTCAACTACATATACGAGCGTCAACAAGGCACAAGACCAGATACGATAAATCAACAAATATGGTGATATTTTTCAAATATCTATGAATACGAAGCTGACTTTATAGAAATTTCGGACACTGTATTCATATCTTTACCACTGTACACGCGGTATTGTAGGATTACACTGCACACGTTAATAAAGTCTAACAATAAGCCTTACCAAAAATCACAGATCTATCAATCGGTATTGCTGGAACGTGTCTATGGGTGGGTCCATTTAAACCAGAATTTGACTGAAACTAATCTGAAGGACGGACCGGTTCCAGAAGATTTAAAGAAGATATTGAAGGAATGTTCATGAGGTCCACCTCAAAAGCCACCAATTCGCCGCAGCACCGGCGGAGCCAGTCCAGTTACTCGCCGCGAGGGGTTTAGTCCTTATCCGTCTAACAGGTTCGGTGGACAAAGAGAGAGAGAGGGAGAGAGAGAGGGAGAGAGAGAGAGAGGGAGAGGACAGAGAAAGAGAGAGAGAGAGCGCGCAGGACACGCAGGACACGCAGTCCAGAGCGAGAGGCGGCTCGCATCTCGCACGCACTCTCGGCGACCATTAACGTGTACGTGGCTCGTATACACACGGTATATTTGTGGCCGCGCTGGATTACACGCACACGCCGATCGTTCGTAGCCCCGTCTAGACAGCCGTCAGACGTATTATTGGGTTCGCGTAACTCTATGGTACATACCTATTGCGTTACACGTGTACGCTCGCGGTCGCACTCGCTTGCGCTCACGCTCGCACTCGCGCGCGCGCGTGCGAGTCAGCCTGCGCGGAGGAGTATACGCGCCCAGCGTTACGTGTACAGCACCATTCATGAACGGTGCGTTTTCCTCGCGTGCAAACCCAACGATTTTCCCTTCGATGTTGTTCCGTCCCTCGCACAACCCCTTATGAACGTCGATAAACCAATCCGCGGTTAACGCGTTGGAATCACACGCGCAAATGATCACAGCGGTACCTCGATGTTGCGGATGATCGTGAAAACTTTGGGACCGAAGTGTCGCTTATATCGTGTCGATTACTCATACTGATCCAAGCAGAACACTATTTTGTCTTTAATTGTTTCTTTTTATGAAATCTTTACCATCGTATTCGCGACACTTTCATGGTTAAAATGACTCCAAACATGAGATTTAATAACCAATAAACCGATCCGCGGTTAATGCGTTGGAATCGCATGCGCGAATGATTACAGTAATGCCTCGATATTGTGAAAACTTTGGGTCTTATATCGTGTTTTATTCGTATCGATCTAAAGAGAGCACTATTTTGTCTTTAATTACTTTTTCATGAAATTTTTTTATCATAGCGACACTTTTCTGGTTAAAATGACTCCAAACATGACACAATTTGGATCGCATGTACTCGTGTAATCCACGGTACAGTGGAACCTCGATTACCCGAACTAGTCAGTGAAATGCATTATGGAACAGTTACCTACAATCTACAGGGTTCGAGTCAATCTTCACTGATTTATACAATGAATCGTCGTAGATTAAACTGCTTGTTGAACCTAGCTGTCTACCGATGACGTCCATTGCGTGCGCGCGGTACAAATGTGAAATGTCTTCTTTCTCGATATTTGCACAACCTGTTGCACGAATGCGTGTTTCTGGAAATATTGACACGTCGGGAAAGTTTGAAACCTTCCGCAGGTTTCCAACCGGAAGTTGATGGAAACCCCAAATTCCCGCTTCCCCAACCAATGCAAACGAACAATTTTAATTTGCATCAAGGTCCGCAGTCTGTTATCGTAATTGTTGCTCGTTGTTGGACTGTAGGCTTCTGCAAACAGAAATTACGTAATCGATACTTGTGTATTTACAATTATTTATTTGGTATTTACTCGTATGATTAAATTGTTTAAATCCAACATGATAATCGTACATGCCTGTGGATTTTATATTTCGAACATTTCGATTGGGTAGTTCATCATTCGCACGAGGAGATAAGATTTTTCCGTCTCGCGCATAATATGGAGATTCATTAATTTCGACGTGTGTAGTTAATTGAATTTACCCTCCCGGTGAGGCATTGAATATGCTGGACACAATCTGGGGTGCACGTGGGTAGTGTCGAGCGAGGACACGGATGTGCAAGTATGCACGCGCCGATGCACATGACTCGCGCACGCATACGCGCGTGCGGAAGATGCATCGGGGCCGATTTGGCGAGGCAATCGGGACGGTTGGTAATTAGCGACGGTTATGTCAGCTGAAACTCGACGAGACTTGCTCGTGCAACTACAATGCTCCCCTCGAAAAGTGTCCCGTATCGACGCGACATTAAAACACCGCATCGTAACCAATATAAAATCGTAAAATCTTCCAATTCATAATTACCATTAAACGTTAACAATCCTCGTAACTCAGAAAATGTGATTTCCTTCGTTATCGCATCAGATGATAGAAATGTCCAACAGGACACCTTACATTAAATAATT
>CM052190.1:6222706-6256140 GCA_028455805.1 Lasioglossum figueresi
TACATTAAATAATTATGCCAGCTGAAACCCGACGAGACTTGCTCGTGTAACTACAATATTCCATTGTAGAAACCAATAAAATCGCAAAACTTTGTAATTCATAGTAATGATTAAATTTTAACATTCCTCGTAACTCAAAAGCCTCCATACAGACAAATAAAATAAATGTTCGAAGCAGCTTTCGTCGGCCCTAAGTTAGCCGAAGAAATTCGTCGCGTAAAGTGCGCGAGTTTATAGGAATATAAAAATTTCCGGACAAGCTCAGCCAATAAAACACCGCGAACTATCGCAGGCACCGCGTTGCAGAAAAAAACTTGTTTTTAAAATCTGCTCATCTTCCTCTCCGCAGGGCTGTAACGATAAATCTCGCGAAACTGGTGCGTTAATTGCTTCGAAAGGAAGTCACAAGAGTCCCGGAGTTCGTTTTATTACGCCTAATCAAGTTCGGCATCCCCTACGTTTCGAATTGCAGTCCTGCGAAAATAAAACAACGCTTCCGTCGCGGTTAACGTTATCGGGCGTTATAAACCCTGAAAATGAGTCGAACGTATCAGCGTTTACGCGACTTAACACTATCTGTTACTATTAATCTCGCGTCGCGTAATTCATTCGTGCACGGCCGGCTCGGGCTTTATCAATTAAATCTGCTATGCTCATCAGACCGGGATGATTTCTTGTTTTTTTTTTGTTTTCGGTTTTGTTTTCGTTCTTTTTCCTCGGTTTTTCGGTGCGTGGCTGCCCTCGTATTCGCAGAGATGGATACGAAGGATACGCGTACGAATGGTTTGCGAGGCCGGACTTTACGTAGATAAATCGATTGAAAACACATGATCTATGGGCCCGCGTTATTCAGCGTGCTTATTCCAATCATTTGTTCAATTATCGATGATAGATCTTCATGCGTCGCATTGTAAATTACGACGCGACCCGGCCGCGTTATAGCAACACGATCGAACGATATTTTTACCGATGATAATTAATTTTGATAGCGGCGAATCGCCGGCCCTTTAGATTCCCGATAAACGATGCTATCTTTCAGACACGAACCGTCTCCTCGTTGTGTTATTATACTATTATAGCTGTACATTTCCATCGTGTCAATTACTATCGACTGGACACGTATTCTAGCATAAAAGTCGGAATATTTCGGGAAAGATAATTACGGCATTTCATAAATGAAAACTTTACAAAATGAAACATATCTGTGAGAAAGAAGAAGCAGATAAAAATTAATTTCCACACTTAACAATGACGATGATGATTATCTTCATGCAAAATAAACATTTTCTATCTGATTTTCAACAAACTGGAGTAAACTGGAGTAAACTAGATTTTTTAAAATATATGTTTTGTAGGCTGAAAAAAAGGTTTTACTGTTTTAAATTACTACTAATTTTTGTCGTAACTGCATCAAATCCGCTGTCTATTCGCGATACATCAAGAATAGTGAAATCCTCAATTTGTCATGTCTGCGTCCTGCTCTATTTTCCCTGTTAATTTGTCTTACAAATGCGCGGTCTACGTATTACAACGAACAGTACCGAACATAATAGCAGTCCAGCGAAATAAAAGTTCAAACTGATTCTTTTCGAGCATCTCTTCGTCGCGTCGAAGGAACTAGGCGTTTGCGGTATCGAAAACACGCGAGCTTCTCGCGATGCAGGAAAGGATCGCAGAAAGAGTCGCAGGAAAAGATTGGAGACGGGTCGTAGAAAAGTGTCGGCGATAACAAAAAGATGCAACGACAGGGAAAAAAAGAGAGTAAACCGAAACACACGCCTATGAAGACGACGCGCGGTGGAAGAAGGGACGTTGAATGAATGCGAAGGGGAAAAGGAGCATCGCGAGAGGGCGCAGACGAAAGAGAAAGCGAGGGAAATAAGAGGACGGTGAATGAAACGAAGAGGGACACCGCGTTTATACCTCAAATCAACCGCATCCGTGGTTGTGTAATTACGATTGCTATCTACGACTAGCCGGCGACTATCCGGTAGCGTGAGAAGACGATCCTCCCGGGATTCATTCTGCGAACTGGTTCCTGCGGTTCGTTCCTTTTTCACTCTCGTAGAGCCTGATACAATCCTAGAGGCCATGGATTATCCTGAAAGGAAGTAGGCGTACCGTTCCTCTCTTGTATCGCTCGATCCTTCCCCTCCCTCCCTCCTACTGTTTTTTATCTCTACTCATGTCTTTCCTGGATTTTGTTTATGCGCGAACGCGACGTCGCGGTTTTATTCCTCCTTTCAGCTTCCATCTGCTTGCTCAATCGTCGAAGCGATACGTTCGATTCCTATGCAAACCTGCGGGAAAATTCAATCGGAAGTCCTGGGGGAACTTCTGATGCATCAACCCTTTCGACCGGGGCCTTTTCTGGTCGCATCTTCTCCCTTTTTCTTTCAGAAATTGACATTATCCGCTTGGCGGTGGGCGCGTATCGAATTTGAATTTCGCGCGACGATTATGTATTTCCGACAAAAATTACGTTTAGTTGAAGTATCGAGAATTCGAAATATATAACTGCTTAACGAAGAAGAAATCAAAAAAGTGTAGCAATCGCTGCAACCGTAAAATAAATCGTGGCGCAAGGGGTTGAAGAATAATTGTCTTTTTATAGCATCTCTTTCTCGGCGCGTCGTCGCATGGGGTTGCGAGTAATCCGAACGCGGAGCAACCATAAAGTCGTCGTTGTAAAATGTAACCAGTCCGGACACCAGGACCGAACAAATCGTTGCCAATCGAAGACGCAACGAGAGCGACCGCGAGAGAGCACGAAACAGAAATAATAAAGAGCGCGCGGCCAGGAGTACCCCCTGGGCTGTCTGCGCCGCGCCGGCAGGCAAGGATTATATTCGTGGCAGGATATCGCCCTTCCTGATCTCTGATTGCTTTTAGTTTGGTTTTAGTGTACGGTCGGTTCTGGCGCGCTCATCGAGTGTACTTCTACCGTCAGGGAGAGTGCGAGAGCACCCTGTGCCGTGGCCGTAGACTAATGATTCCGTCTGAGTGGGAAATTGACCACTAGGGCGCTGAAAACCTTCGGCCAGCCTTCTGGCCGAACGAGAGAACGAGAAGGAAGAGGGGTCCATTGTCCCCCGGGGCTCGGCGGACCTTAGTGGCTTTCAGTTTTTGAACAGCGCTTTACGTGGAAACCTCGAGAAAGCATCTTCCGGCCAGCCGATCGGCCCGCAGACACTAATCCGGGGAAACGCGCACTTTTATCGCGAACATTCGCCCCCCATGTTCTTCGTCGCTCCTCCGACGAGTTATGGTCGCAGCTCATTAGGGTCGATCGTATTTGTCGAATTTTTCTGGTATTACCCCACTAAATTGTGAGACGCTTTCACCATTCCAATGTTGACGATGATCGAACAGAATATACGTGTCAAATATTTTTTCGGAAACTGTTAAAAGTAGAACGTATATTTCTTGGTCTTTCATGAAAATATATTACAAACTTATTAATAGTAGCAGAATTAGGTTTTTGAATGAGACACGTTTCACGGTTTAAGTAATGTGTCTGTCCAAGTCTAGCTTCTTCTACTTAACGGTGGTGCACTCATGACAATACCGTATCGCTTACCTTTGCAGCGAGTCCATTACAGGAACTTTAACGTAACGAAGACCACAGTGTAATCGCTTATCCTCCTACACCAATTCTGTACGAATTCAATTCAGAGCCATCACAGTTCCTCGTGCATGTACACGAAAGACGAAGGTGCGAGACACAATAAACCATAAAGTACAATTAATTCGATATCGCTTTCTCCAACCGTAACTCTTTAAAATCGCTGTCAGTTTGTTTATCATCCAGAAAGAGCTTCGCCGTGCAGAAAAATCCACGGGACCATTACTATAAAATAAATCATTCGATCAAGATTGCCTCGCACAAGCGATTTCTATTTTCCACGGAACAACCAGGTGCTCGATGACTTATGGGACTCATGGGTGTGTACTTAGGCGAGTTACACGGGCAACTTACGCGTCTCGGAAGCAGTTCGGACCCCGGGACCCGTGTAAATCGGTGCCGGCGCGGGTTCACCGGTGAAAATCATATTTATTGTGACAACGTTTGCATTGTTATCGAAAAGGCCATTCATTACGCGCGCCGTGGCCGTGATTAATGGCCGGCGCGAAGATAAAATGTAGGTAATTGGGGTCCTAAGTTCAGCGCACGCCGCGGTGATGAATAGTAGAATTCACCGTAATTTATAGTCAGCTAACACCGTATCCGCACAATAACCACGACCGTGAAATAATGGGCGAAGATCTAGCCATGGCGGATGCACGATGATCCCCGCGAAAAATCGGGGGCTGCCCGGCTCCGGTTATTTTAAATACAGATTGGCCTCAGTAACAAATGACGGCCGGCTTGCTGCGTGGAACATAAACATGTCGTAAATCACGGCCGAGTCGTGAGCTAAGTGTTATTTGCCCTTTTCGCGACGAACGAATCCGACGGCAATTGTAAAATTTTCGATCCTCTCGCGGAGAATCAACCTTTTCATTTCTCCCTCCTTCTCTCTCTCTCTCTTTCTCTTTCCTATTGTTATTACGTCCGATGTAATAGGCTGTAACCGAGAGCACAATCCAATTCTAATTGTATACCACGGTACAGTGGATTCTAATAGTTAGGTGCAACCAGACGCCATATTTTATTCCGCGATCCTTTTCGGTCATTCGATGTCGAGGAACTTGGCTTCGATTGTAAATATGGCATGAACAATACGGTTCACGAACGCGTTGACAGCAACGTGTTATACGTGAACGACAGAATTAGTCGCGTAAAGTTAAAATTTAATTTTTCCGATGATATCGTCGCATGAACTGAATTTGATTAGAACTTGCAGAAGTTAATGTTTACACATTACCGACCGGTGATTGTTGCATAATTTTGTAAAATCTATGGTACATGGCTAAACACTTTTCAATGGAACCTTCAATAGCAACAGCAATTTTCATTGCGAACTAACGAGTCACCGTCGATAACGTCGTCTAATAGTTTCATTTAAGATTGCAATGTAAAAGAAAATTTCTATGGTTTCTTTTGGCGCAGCTCAATTATCGAAAATCCTATTAACTGGCTTCCGGTAGGTAAAGCGTTAAGTATGGACGATGTCAGAGTGATTCTGAGAAGTCTCTTCCGCGACATCAGCTTCAGCAATTGCAGTTTGTGGGACACCCGGTATAATAGGTACGCCAGATGGTAGATAGCTAGATGCAATGAATGAACGAACGATTGAATGAATCCTTGTGGTAAGAGAGACCGTAATTTTACGTCGACGATTGTGTATACCTTTATTGGTTACCGGTGCCCGAATAGTTCGCGGATTTTTCAAGATTGAAAAAGGTTTGAAAATGGTTCGTTCAAATAAGAATTGCCAAAGTAATGTCCAAGTGTGTCCTTAAATAAAGAAATGAAACGATGGATAACCCACAATTGGTTGAATCGAGCAACCGTTTTAGAGAAGCTTACAGGGGTGAACGGCACAACTACAATTTCCCACAGCAGTCTCGAAAGCGTAATTAAAAAAGAGAGCAGAAGTTGGTAACCGATCAGCGCCATGAGTAAGGAACAGTTCGGCAGCCGGGTAATAAGCCGGAATTATGCAGACGGAACAGAGTGAGTCCGTGGCATTAGCCTGGCTCGGCACCTCATCACGGCTAACTTCTTTTCGCGGATCCATCGATCTACCAGGAGTCTGGTTTGTCGACTACGGGGCGACTATGTCCTCGGACACAGCCTCTGGAAGGATCCTACGTATGCGCATCGTTAGAGCCGGGCTGTCAAGTTGCGCAGGTGGCCACGGCGGACGTGGATAGATGGGCTACGGCGTGGGCAGCAGCGACCATAGCCCCTGGAGGCGGTCTCTCCGTTCCACGGTCTCTCAGTCTCGGGTCTCCTCGTTCCCGATCCTCTTTGCTACGTCGTCTTCTCCACCGGCTGGGCTCCTCCGGTCTTCGACTACCACGTTGGCCGCCTTCTTCTCTATTCCGACGAACTCGAAAAGGCCATTCCACCGAGTGTACGAGTCCGAGCCCCGGAAGACTCACTCCCGGCACACGTCAGTCACTTGGGCCACTAGCGTCTCCTAGCTCGCTTGCCTTGTCTTGCTTGCGTGCTTGCGTGCTTGCTTGCTTGCTTGCTTGCTTGCTTGCTTGCTTGCTTGCTTGCTTGCATACTCGGCCCTACTCTCATCTCGGCTAACTCGCGCGCCGCCGTGCACTCGAATCACCTACACGAACACCGACCGGATACACTGACAGCCAACCCCTGTGCTACACGGTAGTTAGCCGCCGTCAAATTGCCGTGTTATGGGAAACCAGTGTTGGATACAATGTTGCCCGTAAACCGATATTCTTTGGACCGACTCCTAGTTTCAGCAGCCTCGTTAACCCGATGCTTAGGCTGATCTGTTAGGTCGGTCTCTGGAATAATTAATATGCAACATTCACCGAATGTTCATGGTTTGAAAGATCAGAAGAATGTTGGATAGGATTCATCGTTGGAGGGCACGGCGGTATAGTAATCTGTGCTTCGAGATCGAATAAAATCACGTCAAAATATCATTGTGTTATTTTACTCTGAAATCAGCCACAAGACGAATGTGACTTTTAAATGGTAAATTAGGTCGATGCAAGGGTGAGTTTGGGGCGAATGAAATTGATAATATCGAGTGCGAGCTAACCCTGCACGCTTACTAAAAATTCGGCCCGAAGAACGGAATGCTTACGAACCGTCTTGACGATGACAACAAGTACTATATTGCGGCTGGGATGAAAAAAAGCGGGCGGTTCGACCGGGTAACAATCTAATATTCCATTGTCTGGGCTCGGGGCTCTGTCGCCGGGATTCCGTGCGACGCGACGCGACGACGCGACTCGGCGCGCCACTAAAAAGCCGATCCTTCGAAAAGCCGCGGGACTAATTAAGCCGGGCCACGTACGCGACGCAACGATCAGCCGCGACGGCGACGAGTCAAGAAGATTAACGGAGGAGAGAGCCCTGGTCTCTCTCTCTCTCTCTCTCTCTTCCTCTTTCTTTCTTTCTTTCTCTGTTTCGCTCTTCTCTCTTTCAGTCGGTGCGCGCGAGTATTTCCACCCCCTCTACCCCTGGTCCCGTGACAAAAGAGGGGTGGCTGACAAACAGACAAACCGAACGAGGCGGGCGAGAGAGTATAGAGGCAAGGAAGTGCATCTCGCCAGACGAGCACGCAGCGAAGCCCAGGACATATATCGAGAGAACATCGGTGGGAGAAACCGTGGTTAGGGGTGTCGGGGGGATGAACGGGGGGTCCCACCCGCGCTTGAAACAGGGTGGAAACAATGAAGATTTGAAGGGTTGACTCGGGCGGGGGGATCAAAGGTTGAACGAAGGGGTGCACGATTTCAACAGCCCCACTGAGTGGCTATTAGGCACCCCCAAGCCAAGCAAGAGCAATTTGCTATAATCATTACCATTCAGGATCTCCGAGCCGGAGAGGGTCCGTTTCTCCGTGCGTCTCCTGCCCTCCTTGACGAAGAAACCCGTGGCTTATAACGCTGCTGCCATGCCGTCCTCAATGCAGAGTAATATCTGGCCAGCAATGCACGCCGAGCCCTCTCTGTCTCTTTCTTTTCTCTTTCTCTCTCGCTTTCGTTCTCCAGCCGCGTTTGTTGCCCTGCGAAACTACGTCATCTTACGATACGGAGTTCCCTTTCGCCGAGATTTTTCATCTCTCGTCACAGTTTTTCCTCGTTCCATTGAAATTGAACGGCTCCCGCGTCGCCGGACCACGGTCTTCCATTCTATTTTGCGTTCCTCGAGGCTCCAGCCGAAATGTTCGCTTCGTTTTCGACTGGTACGCGAGACGCGAGGACTTCACTGTTTTCCAGATAAACCGAACACGCGGTTAATTGAAGAACTTTCGTGATCTTCGGTCGAATGGCGGCCATTGTTAAAATTAGTAACTACTTTTGTGTATATAATTTATAATATAACAACAACCAACAAATTTACCGCGTTTCATGGATCACCCTGTATAAAATCCAAACTATTGGGACGATATTTTCGTATTTCATTTTTCGAAAATACAAAAGAAATCTGCATCGCTTATGCGGATTTTACGGATTCGTGGCAAAAATTCAAAAATTTCAATATTACAAAATACAAAACGACCGAAGACCGCGAAGGATGTAAAAACACTGTTACACGCAGGTAATTAGAATTATTGAGAGAAGAATAAATTTTACGATCCGCCCGAACATTTAAGGACGTTAAGGGTAGCGACGCTTAGGCTAACCAGAGCTGGAGGCACGCCTCACCTCGAGCGAAATCGCTGTGAAGTCTTCCTAGAACAGTGTCCCCCATAAATTCTGGCGCAGAGCGGAACTTCGGATCGGGATCGCGTTCACGGGAAGAAAATGAAAGGGAAAGGGAAAAGAAAGGAAGGCAAAAGGAAGCGTGAGAAAGCGAGAGGAGGCGCAGATAAAGAGAGGGTGGCGGTGTAGGTATAGTAAAAGAGTCGAAGAGGAGAAGCGTGTGGCAAGAAGGTGGAGGAGGGGGAGGAGGATGAGGATGCATGAATGTGCTAGCAAGAACAATTGATGAAAAACGGTGCGAGAGTGGTTGGGTTTCTTGGAAAGTTTCTCCGCGAGAGGCACGCTGCAGAATGAAGGGAGGCAGGTGCATCGCGGGTGCAGCTGGAGGCTGCATGCACCGTCGTTGTAAGATACTCTGACGTCCTCTTCTCCTCTTCTTGTGTGCCTCGCCTTGCCTCGCCAACTGCGCCTCCCCTCGTCCCTCGCCTTAATCCCTAGCCCACAGGTTCCATCAGGGGCAAACCGCTGAGACAAAGCAGGTCCAGGAAAATATCAAGCAGGAGCACGGCGGGAGGAGAATTTCCAACCGAGATCACCCTGCACCGAAAATCTCTCCTCCGGTTTCGAGAATTTCGACTCGGGAATTTCAGCCACCGAGAGTCGTTTTCCCTCGACAGGAACTGGTTCCATCGACTTCCATCTTCTTCGGAAGAGATGGCTGTCCTCGACGAAGCTAGTCGGGGAACGAGTTTGGAAGAACGAAGATTTTTGAGATCGCAGGATTCTCGAGTCTACATAGAAATTCTACGACTTCAGGGATTCGACGGGAGACTTCGTTAGAAATGCATGAGACCAGCTGCAGACATGTATTTCATTGACGTACAGCTGGAGACCAGTGTATATGGTTGATTTTAATCAAAAGATTGGCGCGGTTCGCGCACATTGACATTTTCATTCGACAATTTGTGAAAGCAAGACAAAATAAATGGATTTGGCAAACGAAGAAATTCATTTAATTTCTTCGAATTGGAACTAGAAGACTAGTATTCTAATTTCGTGTTTCGACGAAATAATACTTCTTGAATAGTACTTCACTCGATACCGAGAGGTCTGCAGGATTTCCGAAGTCGATTTTGGCATCGCGCTTAAGGGTGGCGCGGTGTTCCTTTTTCGGAAACCGAGACGCGGTCCAGAAAAGGAAGTTGAGGAAGAAAGTCGAAGCGGATCGGAGCGGGGAGGCGCGGGGTGGATCGGAGTGGATCCGGTCGATTGAAATTCGACGGTGGCCGAGAGGATCGGAGCGAAATCGGTGATTCGCGAGTGGCGTGGCGAGGTAAGGCGAGGCGAGGCAAGGCGAGGCAAGGTTGCCATCGCGTAGAGAACACGCAAGAGAGGCCGACCTGGCCGGAGTGCTCTTAGGGGAAGCAATCAAGGCTGGCCGGCTACCTGGCGCAGCCACGGTTACAAAACACAGCCGAGTCCCGGGGACGTTTATCGCCGCCCTAAAGGTGAATTCACTTGGTGACGTCGCGCGACCGGACTCCGAGAGAACTCGGAGAGTCTAGACTGCTGGCAGACGTGGCAAAACAACGATATACAACACAGTCAGGCCCCGGTTGCTCCCCGCCCGTTGCCGTGATTGGCTGCCTTTACACGAACGACCGGATACCTTGCTACCAGCGGACTCATCGTTCGCGAAACGGGGAGGATATGCCAGGGGATCGGGGTACTCTTTATTATCGTATCACCAGGAACCCGGGGATGCGTGATAACAGCCGGGAATCGATTACGCAATCGTCGTTGAATTATACTTTCCTGCCGGACGTTCACCTAACGGGCTGCCGGGCATCTACAGCGACGATTATTGTTGACTCGGTGCCGGCTGGCGAACCATTCTCGCTGGGACTTTCTGGGCCCTTTTTGACTCTTACGATTGTTCACGATTTTCATGGGATTGGAATGCGATTGAGAAAAATTTCTTTCTATTCGAGAAAATTATTAGGACACGGTACCAACGAAAGTAACATTCGCAAATGAAAGAATACAGAAGAGCGAAAAAGAATGAAATTCTCGATGGTTATCCTTCTCTCTCTCTTTCGATGGTTTTGGACGGTAATGACCATAACAGATGACACGGAGACCGCGGTTAGGCGGAACGGTCCCAATATTCCGGGCCCGGTCGATGTAAATAGCCGCGAAGCGAAATGAATAGCAAGTGGATCCTCGCGCATCGCGGGGTTAGATCGTATCGTCATCCGGTAGATCGGCGTGTAATGCAAATAAACGTGCAGTAAAGTTTCTCCAGGAATGCCCTTGACTTACATCAGATGGGGGCTCCGGGGATGAGTTCACAGGGCCAAACGGAAAGGGGAAGGATGGGCAGCATTGATTTTAAGCTAACGTGACATTGGATCTGATACGTGAAATTACGAAGGCTCGTCCACATGCATAATGCATACACAACACAAACAGGAGAGGAAAGAAGGACAACAGAGACGACGACGCGGGGCGAAAATACGCGAAGAAGAAGTAGAGGAATATGGAGATGGAGCAAAAACTTGAAGAGAGAGAGAGAGAGAGAGAGATGAAGACAAAGAAGAAGAGCGAGCAAGAAAGGCATAAAGAAATGGCAGTGACGGCCTAAGCTGTAGCCCTATTACACCGTTTAAAGCTTGTCTTCCCTCTTCACG
Source organism: Lasioglossum figueresi (assembly GCA_028455805.1). Classification (NCBI taxonomy): domain Eukaryota; kingdom Metazoa; phylum Arthropoda; class Insecta; order Hymenoptera; family Halictidae; genus Lasioglossum; species Lasioglossum figueresi. The sequence goes on from CM052190.1 coordinate 6,233,695, forward strand.
GAACTTCGTCGTCGGTTTCTTCCTCTTCTTATTCTTCTTGTTCTTCGTCTTCTTGTTCATCGAATTTATGGTACGACGGATCACTGGTTCTCTACTTTGCACAGCCATGGAAATGTTCGCCTCTGCACGTTCTCGATAGCTCTTTCTCTTTTTCCCTCTTCTTGTTCTTTCTCTCGCGCGCGCGACCACGGTAACATGTAAATAAGGGACAGAGCCCGTAGCAAAGATCAACGTGCAGAACGAGCACGCCCTAACAAGTACGTACCGAGGGAATTGTTTAAGATCCTGGCGAAATATTAAATATCAATCCTACCGCGGAACATTCAAGAGAGAAAATACCGGAGGACTGGCCTCGTGTTCCGCCGAGGAGTCCGACAACCGAAATTTAAATGTCGCGAACATTGGTTCCTGGTTGCTCTTTATTTATGCTAATTTCGAGCATTCTGCTCCGCCAAAGATTCATTCCGCGTTCTAAAATAATTGCTACATTTTCTATGCAAATATTAAAGTCGGTAATTTGTTGCAGCGTGTAATTTTTCGCACGTGAATTTTTGGGTACGTAAATGAACGAATAATTTTAAATATTTGAAGCTTTGAAATGTGTTGCGCGGAGAATTGCGAAAATTGTGAAAAGTGATTCTGTTTCGCACGGTGCACGCAGACTTTCCTGAACGACTGTATGTCCCAGAATGAAAGGTACCTCGCGGCGGACAAGATAATATTTACCAACCCCGCGTGTTATCTCTAATCTAAAAGGCCGGCGACAGTGTCGATTGTCCAGAGTACAAACGCAGAAGAAGACGACGACAACAACAACGAAATAGAACAATGGGCGATGGTACGTAACCGTGGTTTCAGTTTTCCTCGGCACAATGGCCAGGCCGTGGCCGTTAACGTTTACTAAAATAACGCACGTGCACACCACCGGTTGATTATTAACCGTGCCCGGCCGTTTAACTCTAATATCATATTCTTAACACGACGTGGAATATTGCGTCCCCTTCGCCAACGTGAAAAATTAAAACGGCATTCCGTGCCTTATAAAGAGTTTTGTTGTCTCGTTACGCGGGATGCACGAGAGAACGTGCATCGCGGATACTGTTGGTGCACGTGTGCAACGTAAATCTCGGAACCTTACTGATGTGACCGTGTGCGCAGAGAAAGAGGGGCACATCGTGCGGACATAAACTCAGGAATGGGAACAAACACCGTCGGACGGTGTTCCTTCGAGAAAGGCCTTGCTACGATCTGCAGCCCTTTCGAGACTATCGATAAGGAACGCTCGAACTTATTCGAGGCTCCAGCGCGCACACCGTTCGCTGCAACTCGACCGGACATACCCAACCGACATCGTTCTTTGCCGAAAATTTACTTATATGTATATAAACTCCGCGCGCTCATTGTCTCGTTCACGAATCATTTCGATACATTCCACATAGAATGGAATTTAACAGTCTTTAAACTTAACAGACTAAAAATAACAAAAATGCATTCATTCGATTTTCAGTCATTTTTATCGTAATACGTGCTCGAAGAAATAATACTTCTTCGCCAATTCATCCTTGTAAATCTAGTATTAAAGAATTAATTAGACTGTGGATTGTGAATTGTGAACGTATCAGAAAAATTTGGGAATTTGTTTACATTATTTTCAATGTATAAAAGAATCTATCAGCCTGTAGATTTTAAAAACATTAGAAGAAATGTTTGCGATGTATGTAAAATTGTAGAATAAAGCCGGCGAAGTTTCCACGGAACTCCGCCAGACACCCTGTATACTTAGGCTACACGACAGCGAGTTCTCTGTACACGGAATTGTCGGCGAATAATCGGCAAATCGGTGCTGAGACTCGTGAGTAGCCCGGGGCGAGCATTATGCTACCGTGCCGGCAACAGCGTTGCGTAATTACATGGTCCCCGAGGGGACTGCGGCTAGCCGTATGCGAATAACGTTTGAGTCCGAGACCGAATCGAATAACTATATTCGACACTTCGCCGCATTTCTTTTTTCTCTCCTCTTCTTTTTGCATCCTTCCTCTTCCTCGTCGGAACCGAAGTGAGAAACGAGCTGAATCATAGCCCCGCGAAACAGCTCTTTTCCCGTTCGCCGAGCGGAACTGGGAAATGTCCAATTAAATCACCGAGTCGACGGTGTCGGATTCTGTTTTGCATTTCTCGGCTTTCCACTTTCCAATCCCTTATCGAAAATTATTAACTCGACGATGTTGTTATTAGCTATTCTTAGCGACCCGATAATTAAGTCTTCGCTGTATAGTATGATCCAGGGAATTTTTATCATCTGATTTATTGCTGTTCAATAGCCTAAATTTTATTAGTTGTTTCATGAGATTCTTTATTAATTTTAAGAAGTTGAAAAACAAGGAGACTCAACTCTCCCTCTGCAACTAAACATTTAACGTTCCAACGATTGTATAATAAAATAGGGAGTTCAATATGTACCCCAGAATTCTTTGAGATTTAAAAAAAATTTAGAACAGGACAAAAATGATTTAATCGTAATTGCTTTCTTCTGGAAGACTGAAGGGAATACGATCGTTCGGTTTCCACCATTCGTTATCTCGCAATGCGTTTGTTGCAATGAAAAAGGTCCCCTACAATGTAGCAATAAGAGCACGAAGGATAAGAGCAATCAGAGAAGTTGATGCGGTTGCAAAAAATTGCACACGTAGAAATTGAGTCTTAATAACGATAGCGGTGATAGTGTTTGGAAGGGTGGAAGCAGGAAACAATAACTGGCAGATACCAATTTCCCTTCCATGCTCACGCAGTTTCGCTGCAGTCAATTACAGAGCCGCAACGAAAGATTTTGCAACATTGTAATAACGGGGGAAAAATGACGAGGTTCTCAGGATTGGTGGCTGATGTTATCCCCGCGGCAGTTTTGCAATCATGTTCAACCGCATTTGCTGATTGAAGGTGGAACACACCGTCCGACTTGCAGCTTGGGAAACAATTTGAAAAATACAGCAGAGAATTTTATACGGTTTTTTTGAGCTTCTCGAAAACGAATGGTCCCGCCGGCGACGTGCTTTTATTAACCCTTTGAGTGTTACGTAGACGTCTCTACGGTAGATCCGCGCATAATAACGCAGAATCTACCCGAGGCGGTATACTTTTATTAACCCTTTGAACAGCTAGCAGCCAGTTCTACAAAGACCAGAGAACTGTCTGACAATTTGAAGGGTAAATGCATGGTTACAACGAAACGGATTGTTGGGTTGCTAGGAAACAAGTTGTTGCCCGTTACATGACCGTGTAATTTCCATGCACGAATCGAAGCGGTGTCCGCCGCGATTCGTTTTAATTCCATGGAATCGACACTTTTCCTTTCTCCGTGATGCATTTAAACTCACATTCACTTTTGATTATCGGTGATTACATAAATCTGTCTTTTTTTCCAAGTAGCACCGGTACGCGTTGAGACACATCAGATGTAGGTACGCTATTGTTCGTCAACGCTCCGCGGTTATCGCAAACTGAAACAGAAATATGAAAATAAAAGAAACCGTAGCGTACTGTTTTATGACCGATCGTTTAACATTTTTATTTCAGGCATTTATTAGCATGTGTTAGCAACAACCTAATATAAAACCGAGTTGCAGTTTGTCGGAGCGTGTAGTTGAGGGAACCCGATGATTCATAAACGTGGTAGGAGGGGGTTCAAAGCGGGACCGTTCGAAGAATCTAAGTCAGGCTCTCACGGTGTCGGCCCGGAAGTGACGGGAGCGGTCGCGCGCGCGCACCGGAAGCAGCGGTCGCTAAGAACGCTCGGCTCGCCGGCCTCGCTCTGGTCTAGGCAACTTCCTAGACTTTATTGCTCTTGCACGAACTGGTACAGGACCGTATGCACGCTGCAGCTGCACCTTTACCTCTCCCCCGCCCCCGGACCGTCCCTTAGGTGAGCCGTAGATGGTGAGCGGCAACGGTGCACTCGCGGTGCGGCGGTGCAATTGCGGCCGATGCATTTCGATGCCCTTCGAATGTCTTTACCACGAGGGGAAAAGCTGAGGTATTTGCCGCGGATTCAATTCAACGATATCTCGTTTCAAGCCCCGCGTTACTGCCTCCGCTGTCGTTGTCGTTGCCGCTGCTGCATTGCTGCATTGCTGCATTGCTGCACTGCACTTCTGTTGCACTGCTCGCTCTGCAATGTCGTCGCTCCAACGATTGTTCGAACCTGCGTGTGAAGTTTCTGAGCTCTTTGGTACGATCGACTAGGAAGTCCCGAGGGGTGATACACGCCGTTTTCTTCTCCGTTCACACAAACACGCCCCAACGGAGTGCCTAGCTGCGCTGCGAGCTTCTATTAGCGCATTCGCGATTCAATCCGATGCGATATTCTCTACGCAGAGAGCCGCTCGCATGGAAATCGAACGACTTCTTTGTGCTTGATGGTATTGTTGGAAGTTTGTTATGCAAGATTACGAGGCTGTTGCGTTCCCGCGTTTTCTGGCAATTCGTACGGTTTCATGAAAAACCGTCTGCTCTTACGGCGGCGGGAATGTTTAACCTTCGTTCACGACACATTCTCAGAAATGTTGTCAGGGCTCGCCTTTTTACGTGTTCCTAAAAATATCAGAACGAAATACATTTTTGCTCGGGTAAGACTTAACGATATTCTCAAACTCTTCTAATTTCTTTACAATTTCGATATGGGTGTGTTTAATGGAGGGAGTTTCGACTCTGAACACTAAAAAAGTATAGAAGCATCGAAAACACATCGAGAAAAGAATAGACAACCTGAAAAGACTATTAAACAGAATGGACAATTAAAATCACGACCTTCGGACATTATTTTACTATATTTTCTCAGTAATCGTAAATATTTGTCGCTTCGTTCAACGATTTTATTGTTCCCCTCGTAGATCGTTCTTGACGGAGTAATTGTGCATATATAATGTTTTTTTCGAGAGAAACAAAGTATAAATTTTCTTCGAAGGCGTGCACATAAAATCCAGGGAATCCGAACGATCGTGCGGACCAAAGCGAAGAGATCACGCGACGACAACGGCGACGACGATTCTTGAAACGCAGCGAGCTCTCCTGGAAGCCTGATAAAAAAGACAGAGGCCCACGGGAGTAAAAAAGGAACGATCGGTATTTTTATGGGTCCAGAAGCTCAGTGGGTGTGCACCATGCCGTTCTGTTTATCGTTTCGTTGATCGTAACATTTAGGCTTCGCGCGAGATCCCGTCTTTTTTTTCCTCTCCTCTCCACTTTTCTGCCTTCTTTTCTTCGGTTTTGTCACGGGGGTTACCAACAGGTATTTTTGGACAATACTCTGACAGCGCTAATGCGGTCCGCGGTGACTTCTACGAGAAGAGAACATTTTTATCGGGTAATCTTTTCTCGTCACTCCGCTGTCAACGACCGGTAGCGACATTGTTAATTGGAAATCGTAAAAACGGAAAAAGAGCTTTTTTCCACGAATCTTTAAGCTCCGAAAATTCCACAAAATGCTGTTCATTTTGTTCAGATTATTTATTGTATGTCCAATTATAGCCACATTCGAGACGAATAAAACGCGATGTCATTTGTTTCTTTCGGACGACCGGAACGGTCAGAATCAATTTAGACAGTCCGATCCAACTGGCCAGTCGACCCTCATATGGGTCTCTGCCCATATTAATTAATAAATTCCACATTTTTTCAATAAAACACGTCACAAAAATTTGTGCTACCGCTCCGAACATGTATAGACGAGCGTGTAAAATTTGAGCTTAAGAGGCCCGATCGTTCTCTGGAAATTAATTCGGAAATGTAGGAAGCGCGGCTAATGGCGATCTTTTTGCGAGGATCAACAACGCAAAAATGTACCGGTGGGATCGAGATAAGAGACGCGGGGATGCTCTAAACGGGTATTCGGGATGATGTCTGGGTCGCCTTATATGTTCACGTCTATCGAGGGCCCGAAAATCAATTTCACCTCCGCCTCGGCTTTCGGTCTAACCTTTCTTCTGCGGACGCCTAAATCGTCGTCCCGTCGCGGTATCACGTTGCACGCCCGTTTCGTCGGTCTGGTTCCATCGAGTTTTTCCAGTTTCGCGCAGATTGACAGACCGGCTGGCTACCATATAGAGTATCTAGCCAGACGGTGCCAGGTATGAATGGAGCGCCGCTCGCTGTCGCATCAGCCTCAAGAACTCTCGATCGCCAGCCAGCCGGCCGGCCGCAAGAAACGCAGCCGCAAGAACGCGCCGGGGGAATCCAATAAACACGAAACGCGTACCCCGTGAATACGAAGGATCATTTTAACTCGGACATTTTCGACCGGGAGACCTTTAAATAATATCATGCGCGGCTCTGCTCTGGCGCGCGGTACTCTAAAACTTTATTCTCTGGACGAAATTAAAACTGAAGCTACCAGCTCTAAAAGCGCTAAGAGTATTTTCTACAGACATCGCACGAGTATCGACGCGCTGCTCTTCTGTCAAACAGACTGCGGATTAAATTCTTTCAATTTCCTACCGTTCGAAGCGTTGCCTACCCAACAATGTCATAAACGCACAAAACACGCATTCCACCCATCAAATGTTTATACAAAATCCGGAGGGTTGATGTACGAGGTGCGATCAAAAAGTAAGGTGACTTTTTGAATTTCGCGGGATACCTACAGTCGATTTTCGTTTCCTTTTTTTTTCTTATGCTGCTACACTCGTCCCGAACATATGTTCACAGTTTCAGCTATATAGCATTTTTTGTTTGTTCGTGAGAAGCATAAAGGTTAGAAGTGTTTTGCGTGTTCGGCGATTTTCTGCTGTCGAAAAAAATGGATCCAAGAATTTGCATGAAATTTTGAGTATAAAAAAATGTTTATAAGTGGTACAAGCTCTGCGAAGAAGGCCGAGAAGATGTTAACGACGAAGCTCGCCCTGGACGCCCCAGCGCGTCAACAACTGATGAAAACGTTGAAGAAGCGAAGAAAATAATGTCGGGGAATCGTCGAATTACCATTAGAGAAGTTGCCGATGATGTCGGCACCTCGTTTGGTTCGTGCCAAGCAATTTTAACGGATGTTTTGAGATTTTGATTCATGGATTTTGCATCACGATAATGCACCTGCTCGCGCATCGTTGCTTCCGAGTAATTTTTTGGCCAGAAACAACACCACGATCGTGCCTCAGCCACCATATTCTCCGGATCTGGCCCCCTGCGACTTTTTCCTGTTCCCAAAACTGAAGAGACCCATGAAAGGACGGATATTTGCAACGATGGAGGAGATAAAGACTGCGTCGCTGGAAGAGCTCTAAGCTATACCAAAAAGTGCTTGTCAGAAGTGGTTCGAGGATTGGAAAAAGCGCTGGCACAAGTGTATTACATCTGCGGGGGATTACCTTGAAGGGGACAACATAAATATTTTTTGATAAAAATAAAAAGTCACTTTACTTTTTGATCACACCTCGTATCTTTCGAAAAAATTCGTAAAAATTATTTTAAGTAAACGTTGGAACATCTTTAAAAGAAAGTCGAGTGTCGAAGGATACTAACAGTGTCTTTGGATGTTTCAACGGTTCCTCAGGTCAGAAGTGGAAGGCCTTCAGTCTTTCTGTTCCAAGGGGGGCCTGAGCAATAAACTTAGGGTCCTCGTTTATCTGTATTTCCGAGTGGACCCAACAAGGGTTTTTCCGCCCCCAAACTTTCTCTTTTTAGCTATACTTTAGTTTCGGCTTGCAAACCGTACAGACGTCTTCTGACAAGTTTCCCTCGTTGAAATAAAGAACAATATTATTGATTCTTGCGCGTGATTTTTCTTTATCGTTAATACCCATTTCCATTAGTAAATCCCACTCGAAAGAAGAGTAGTCCCTTAAATGGTGGTCGCAGGAGCAGGCTGCGGTAGCGTAACGTGCGTCTCCGGGTCGAGCCGATGGCTACCATCGCGGGCAAACGGTCTTCTCCACTCGTCTGTTCTGTTCTGTGTTCTCTTCGGTTCTGCTTTTCCTCGTCCCGCGCATCCCTTCCGGCGTGCAACACGGCCGTGGCTCTTCTCTCGTCCGTCCGTCTGCCTCAGATTCCGTCGCCGAACAGTGAATCACGTCCATTGACTGGACGCCGGCCAGACGGACTGGGCCCGACCATATACAGACTAGATTCACTCGCGTAGCCAGGCACATCGGCATCGGCCGAGAGCGCGAGAAGTCGATGCTCTCTCTCTCGTTGGAGAAGGAGGAGAGGACGCCCGGTTGCCTTGCCTCTCCTCTTGTATAGCCCCAGCGCGCTTCCTGTCTCCGTCGCGTCGGTAGCTATGCCATTTGCAACGCATAATGGCCCGTCGATCGTCCCGGACGCCAGTCATACAGGTGTTTGATCATGTGGATAGGTGTTCGGATTCCTTTTTCGGGATGGCCTTAATGACGGTTCCCCGCCATCCTCTCTTCTACCTTACCTCTCCCTCCCTCTATCTCTCTCTTTACCCTCCACGGATCCGACCGGACTCGTCTTCATCCGATCGATGATGTCATGGCTACCGGTCACTCCAGCACCGCGATTCGCGGTACAGTAAAGTCGCGTTTACCGTCCGCGAACGTGTATGCGATCACTGTCCACTGCCTACCCCCTCCAGTCATGCTGTCCTTCTCTACGTTCGGCTTTCTTTTGAACTTTCGGCGCGATCGACGCGGTAGACAGTCATAAAAATATAATATCGGTATGCGATCACTGTCCGTGCAGAACACAGGCTGTCGGACGGTAAACGCGACTTTATTGTGGTCGGAAAGTTACGAACACTCGATACTCGGGAAGACGCTGCAACCATCTTCTTGAAACCTCCCCGATCGGTAGCTCCGAGATCATCTTCGGGCCGGTATCCTTGCTGCGCTCTCTCGTTCACTTCGGCTACCGAATCTTCACTGTTTAACACTTACCTACCGGCGATTGTCTCGTTACTTTTCTGTCATCCATGGCCAAGGATTTTTCAACGCTAAACTAGGACAAGCACAAAAGAGTTCTAGATAATTGCTGCTCAACGTCGTCACCGGATTGTCCGTCGCCGGTGAAACAGCCGCAGGATCCACGAAACATCACCCACCGTTTTACGATCGACGCGTCCCGACGTGTAACACTTTCTCCTCTTTCTAAGAAGCGGAGACGATAAAAGAGAGGAGAGCCCGTTGCGCGAATAACGGCGAAGGGGAACGAATAATTGGAGAATCAACCGGGGCAAGGAAGATACGGCGGCATCTCGGCGTGGATACGATCGTTGCTCGTGTAATTCGAACCTTACGTCCTCCTCGAGATATGCTCGTGGCACTGATCGATGCACCGTGATATATAGAGTACGGTGAAAATTGCGGTGCAATCGCGAACAAGAGCCAATTGCTCGTGGAAGACAAAGCTGCGGCCTTTTTTTTAAATGATTTCCACTCGAGCGCAGCCCTGGCTCCGAGATAGGGATGCAGACAGGATGTCGACGGCGCTCCATGGTGTTGGTAAATACATATCGTCGGGTACTCGCCGTAGCTGTCATCTTCACAATTGCGAACCAGGTTTTTTTATTACTGTCGATTTTTAGCGAAGAATTTAATTACAAGACCCCAATAAAATTCGGTCTATCTGAATACGCCGCAAGAAAATTGAATTTGATGGGTCACACCGTCGATGCTGGTGGTCGGAACAGGTGACCGAGTGGTCAGTCGGTCAGGCAAAGGTCCAAATCCGCCGTAGCTGTCATCTTGACAATTGCGAACCAGGTTTTTTTATAATTGCCCATTTTTAGCGAAGAATTTAATTAAAAGACTCCAATAAAATTCGGTTTATCCGAATACGGCGTAAGAAAATTGAATTTTATGGGTCACACCGTCGATGCTGGTGGTCGGAACAGGTGACCGAGTGGTCAGTCGGTCGGGCAAAGGTCCAAATCCGCTTTCTGTTAATTTGTTCGACGGAAAGGTTCCTCTCGGAACAAAGAGGACTCCGAGGTTCGTTGCACCGTCGCGTTGTGTCCGCAGAAGAGTGGACGGACGTTCGGATTTCCTTCCTTGTCGAAGTAGTTGAAACCTAATTGGCTTCATTGAAGCGTATCAGAATCGCGTGCCGTGAACGCGAGGATGCACAAAGGAAAAGAGATTGCCAGAACGAGGCTAGGCCGTTGCATCCGGTCGTCGCGGCTGACCTTGACTTGCTTGGTCTATTCTTCAGCGGATCGGCAGTGACCATCAAACGAGTCGGATAACTAGATATTCGCCACCTGTCGTCGTCGTCGTGATTCTATCGAGCCGCGGATCGACCACAACCACGGATAATCTATTCCTTCTCTCTCTCTCTCTTTCTCTCTTTCTCTCTCTCCCTTCCCTTTCCTCTCTGGCCCCCTGCCTCTCTTTGTTGCCCCACCGCCTCTCTTCGCCACTTCGGCTTCTTCCCCTTTCGTTCGCTTTTTATCCCTCCGTCTCGAGGAGAGAACCTGCACTTGCTCGACGGACGTTTCCGTCCCCGACCGTCTGATGTTGGTAAATTTTTCACGCCATCGAGTCGATAAATCGATACCCCGCCGTTTCTTCCGGTGGCATCATCGTTCCGGCCGCGATTTATCGCGACAGGATGCCGTGTCATTTTGTTTGTTGCCGAGCGATTAATAAAACGCTCGCTGCCCCGACGTTGTTGACACTGGGGTCGTCGGGGCTGACTTTTTCGGGTCACCTCTTTCTCGACCATTTTCTACGCTCAGTTTGTCTAACGCGTGTTCGGTTTCAAATGCAATCTCTGTAACAAATCTTACGTTTAACCCTTAGCACTCGAGTGGCGAATCTGAGGCGCCACTAAAAATTGCTGTACCATTGTTCAAAATATTGTTTACATTACTAAATATGTTGGTATCCAATGAATTACTAAACATTTAAGTATTGTGTGAGGTATTATATCAATTTCATATTCGTACAAGGAAAAGAATTAATATAGAATGAAATTATTCTAGGTCAATAGAAATGTTTAATTTTTCAGTTAAAGTTGGTCCGAGTGCGAAGGGTTAATACTTTAATATTAGTTCGGGGATCTTTATACGAATTTCCATTGCTACGTTCAATTTTGTGCGAATTAAAATAAAGCAACAATTCATTTCGTTCGTTAAAAGAGTCCTCCTGGTAAAAACGAAAAGAAAAATTAATTTTTATTCGTACACACGTTTTCTAGCATTCTAGAAATTCGCAGATGAAATAAATGCATCAGGATCCTCGCTGAAATGATTATTGACTGTTTCACGAACAGTGTTCGTTTCCTAAACAAACTGCTTCGATTTGATAAAGAATGTTCCCAGTTAGCGAACGTGTTAAATATTCCAACGGGAGTAATTTCGCGATTCGGCTATTTAAATCTACGAGCCTGTTCAATGTCCGTGTAACTGTTTGCGAATGGATTGCGTAATCGAAAAATCTAGCGTGAACCAAGAAGAGGAGCTTGTCTAGACGGTAGAACTTGAAGGAAGGATTGTTTGCTTTTTCAGTGACGCGTTCTTTCTCGAGAATGTACCGAAAGGTAGAAAGAGAAGAAGAGCGCAAGAGAGAGAGTGAGAGAGTAAGGAAGAGAGTAGCAAGGAGGACAGGTCGGGCTACGAACGGCGAACGGAAAGAAGAACGGAAGAGACCGAATCGTTTTCAGATTTCTTGAGTTTCGCTATAAAAGACAGATCGGACGGGGAGGAAGTTCGGTTCGACTCGCGAGAATTTCATTGCACGGTGCATTAAAATGATGGGTTCGTTCAACCGTGTTTACCCATCCTTTTGCGACTTTGCCACCGCGTCTACGTTTTCTCTTGGCTTTATTTACACGTCCCTCTGGACGCGCTGCCGAACTGAAAAGAAAGTAATTTCATCGGATTCTGCCCTTTGTCGCCGGGGAATTCCTTCTACCGCTGCTTGTGCTGATTATTACCGGCTTCTCGTTTAGTTCGTTCCGTAATCTGGAGGTCGGCGGATAACGGACTATTTATTTATTCAACACGTCCATCGCCGAATTATCATCTCCGGGATATTCGACCGCGAGAGATCGTTTCATTTTCGCCAATAATATTATAGTAAAAATTAATTTTTAATCCTCTCCACGCCTAATTCTCTATTTCCCAAGAAAAGTGCATTGAAAAACCATTTTCCAGGATCCGATTTTTGGTCCAAGACGTTAGATGGTTCGAAATATCCACCCCTCAAAAAACACACCCCGTCGCCCTCAGTCACCATCGAAAAATCTTGCTTCACCCTTAATTCTCTCCTTCGAGAAAAGTGTATCAAAACGTGAGCGTAGACGGAAGAAGGCAACGCCGAAAGGAAAAAGCGGAAGAACGGAAGGAAGGAAGTAAAGAAGGAAGGAAGGAAGGAAGGGTGCAGGTACGATAGTGGGGGTTCTGGTACCGTTTGAAGGGGATGCGCTGCAAGAAGCGCGTGGTAGGTCCGGCTGCAAAGGTATCGTCACGTGGCCAAGGGGGCGGTACCGTTTTCTCGTGGCCGCCCGGTATAAAAGAGAGACGTAGCACCGGTGCATCCACCAATTACTATTGCACTTTGCCACCGGGACGGAGGCAAGGTCGGTGTACAACCCTCTCGACTCCGAACACCGTGTCCTGTTCGCGGGTGTCGCGTCGTTCGCCGAACGTTTTTCTCCCGCTCTATTGGCGCTTCTTCTTCAACTTCGGCTGGCCTATGGTCTCTCCCCGTGGTTCCAACCCCGTGTGCCACATCCGGTGCTTACGTTCACCAGCGATCACCGAATGATTCTTTGCCGCGCGTGTGCCCTTCGATCGTCGAAATCGAAAGAGACGCGATCGGAATGCGAGAAACATGTACCGACACCCCGAAAGCGAAACCGTCTGCTCTAAAGACGTAAAATCTTTGCTCCCAACCAGTCCGAGGACCTTCGGTGCACCCTTCGCTCTGCAAAGGGTCAGGTGAGACGGCGGAGGGGGGGGGGGGGACAGAATGCAACTCGGTGCATCCCGCGCGCCGCGATTTTCGACCTTGTTCTACGCTGTGTCTACGAACATTTGTTCACTGTGGTCTATTCTACTATTTCGATAACCCCCAAGTGGTACGGTGTTTACACAGATTCGTATAAATTTTCTCGGATGTCTTCAAGTACAGAATTTAAGATCGCATGGTTGTTCTGAGGAAGTTAAAGAAACTTGATATTTGCAATTATCGTGCAATACAGCAGCGCCCAGAAATGGGAGAATTGTGCGTCAAGAATTATAATTTCTGCATTGATGTATCGAGTGTAGCAAATTTGGTTGGCATCTGCTAAAAGCAAAAATTTTTATTTCATTCAAGCGTTACTTTGATTTTATGGAATTATTGAGACTGCTGGGTTGGGACTCAGAGTGTTAATTAACGTTTGCATTAGTCTGTCGAATCGTTCAAACAAAAAATGCAATGTAAAAAGCGATGGAGACTATTTCAGAGAGTAGACTGCATTTTGTTCGTAAATAATCAATAAATTCACGTAGAAGGGCTACGTATTCGTTCGTACACCGGCATCGCACCGCTAAATCGTAACACGGTCGAGACGCGTTCGGTTTGACTGTAACGGAAAAGCAAAAACGGGGAGCGAGAGAAGTGAAAGGAGAAGTGACAGGGCGTGATTTTGATCCCCGGCTATCCGCCAAAATTGCCCTCGAGTTACTTCATTACTTTCTCTCTCTCTTCGAGGAGGATCCGCGCGATCGTCGCGAGGAAACAGAATCCCCCGTCGAAAGTTAACGACCCTGTGTCCGCTCCGGTCCGAAAACAAAAGTCGGCCGGGCAACACCTCTGCCGGTTCTTTTTACGAAAATCCTTATACAATTTATGCTTCGGGAACAACACAACAGGCGAAACGAAAGAGAAAGAGAGAGAGAGAAAGAGACGGTCTAAAAATACCGTCGGGCCGAGCAAAAAATACCCGTTCGGCGTGGATCGTTCTCGTTCCTGGCGTGGACTCGCGACGACACACGGCGGGGCCCGTGCTTTCCTCGTCCTCCGGAAAGGAATACCGGAAGTAAAGGGGCCTGGACGATTCCGAAGTCCGATCCCTCGAGCGATCTGGGCCCGACAAAGGCGGCGCATCGTCGCCGGCAAAAAACGGAAGGACGAAAAGCCCGGGGAGCAAGAAAGAGGAGGCTCAAAGAAGCGTGTCCACGACGCAACTGTGGGAGCGAGAGGGAGAGAGGCGTAGAGGAGGGAAGGTAGGGGAGAGAAAGGTAGAAAGGTAGAAAGAAAGAAAGAAAGGAGGAAAGAAAGAAAGAAAGAAAGAAAGAAAGAAACAGAAGGGGACATCAGAAGGAAAGCGTAGGAGGAGCGATGCCGGAGAGTGGAAAGAACGTGCGTGGAGCACACGAGGAGGAAGGAAGGAAGGTGGCTGCTCGAGGGCCGGTGAAGGGCAGGAGGATGCAAGAAGTACGAGGCAGAAGGAGGAAAGGAAGGTGGAGGTGGTGGAGGTGGTCGAGTAGAGAGGAGGTGGAGAGAGGAGGAGGAGGAGGTGGAGGAGGAGGAGGAGAAGGAGACGATCATGCATGCATGCATGCATGAGACAGGCAGGCGGACAAACAGGCGGACATAGAGGCAGGCAGGCAGGCAGGCAAGGCATAGAGGCATACAGGCAGATAGGCGAGCCGCAGCCGCAGCCGCAGCCGCGACCGCGCGCTCCAAGAAGGGAAGTGGGGACAACATAACACAGCGCGGCCGCGTGTGCAGACCGCTTTTGCAGAGCTTCTCGCTCGGCACACGGGGAAACGTTCCGGCTTGTACTGCTGCTGCTGCTAGCTGCTGCTGCTGCTGGCTGCTGCTGCTGCTGCCGGCTGCCGACTGTTGACTGTCGACTGCTACTCTCAGTCTGTCGGGCGGCCTCGTGCGCGCTTGGTTTCCATCGACGAATCCGCGCGCCACGAAACTACCCGCGGAGTTCGAGAGACTCCGGAGTTCGAGTTGAGTCGAGTTGAGTCGAGTCGAGTCGAGCGATCGAGCGTAGCCGCCGCCGTCGCCGCTGCCGCCGTCGTCGTCGTCGTCGTCCCCGCGCCGCGTCGTTTTCGGGCTCCGCATCGAAAGCATCGGCTCGGATAATCGAGTCGAGCAGACATACTCGTTGCGGGACGATCGCCGAGTGTGGAGGATCGACGAAGTGAGGCAGGTCCAGGCGGCCGCCTCTCTCGCGAGAGACAGACAGTTTCGTTCGCTTCGTGCAGCACGGTTGTTGCCGCGTTATAATTCGCGATCGTTCTCTCTCTCTCTCTCTCTCTCTCTCTCTCTCTCTCTCTACTACTTCCTGTTTGTATTTCGATCTCGTCTCTAGTTTATTACTTTCCCTCTCACATATTTTCTTCTTTCTGTCTCTCGGTCGGTCGATTTACCTCCGAGGAAACAGAAGCGCGAGTACTAGTTCTTAATACGTTCTCGTCCACGTGTCTGGAAGACGACGAGATGCCGCGACCGCGGATGGTGCGCCGTTGTGCCGTGTGTCGGCCGATCTCGATGATCGGCTCGTGACTGGAGGACGCGTGCCTTCACAGAGAGACAGCTCGAGAAAGTACACATCGCCGCCGGTCGTTGGACGGTGACAGGACACACTCGACCGCTCGCCCGGGAACGAGAACGAGAACACACGCCGCCGCCGGTCTCTACAGGTGTTTCGAATCGATTCGTACCGCGGCCACGAGGCCTTCCTCGACAGAGCACGTCCGTGTTCCTTGTGGATGGTGTGATGTTCAGTGAGTTTCCTTCGCCGGACACGTGATCTCTCTCACTCCCTCTCTCTCTCTCTCTCTCTCTCTCTCTCTCTCTCTCTCTCTCTCTCTTTCTTCCCTCTCTTACTCGTTCTCGCTCCGATCTGGACGGGGTCCCGTGTCGAGACACGTCTCGTCGCGTGCCTGTTTCGGCTTCGGTCTCACAGTTTCTCTCGAGCCGCGTTCACCGGACGTGAAGTTTCACCGCGTGACCCGCCCGAACACGGACGGACGAACGGACAGAGAAACGGGCAGGAGGAAATTCGACGAGCGGTTGATGTAAAGGACGGCACGATCGATAGGTGTGTTAGATGTTGTCTCGAGGTCGAAGCGTCACGATCGTTCCGCGGTGGCACCGGTGGCGGCGTCTCGATTGAAACGAGTCCCATTTCGCGCGGGATTTCCGTCGCGACTGGTTGGTTCTGTTCGGCTAGACACGGTTACACAGTGACGTGCGCGTGTCTCGATCTTCCTCTCTCTCTCTCTCTCTCTTTCTCTCTTTCTACCTTTCTCCCTCTCTCTCTCTCTCTCTTTCACTACGGGACCGGCGTTCACGGTCCGCCGACCAAAAATGCGAACAGTATCCCGGCCGAGTATCCAAGGACCTCTCTGTATTCCGTGAGTCGCGTGGCCACCGACCCGACCCGACCCGCTCGAGAGACCGCCGACGTACCCGCCGCGCGACTGGTCGCCGCCGAAACTTGCTACACAATCTCTGGTTAGGCGAACCACACGGCACGGAGAACAAAAACAAAAAGACAGAAAAGAACAGAATACAGGGAGAACAAATCAGAAATAAAAGGAAAGAGAGAAGGGGTTATTTTGGATTTCGGAGATCGGAAGCGCGGCGCGTGCACGCGCGTATATCGTACGCGGGGATCGAAGGAGCGGACGGCCGGCCAGTCGGTTTTGAAAGGAGCCGCCGCTGACGGGAGAGGATCGTGCGCGTAAACGATCGAACGTTTTCAGCGAACGGTGTGTAAATGACGAGGCCGGCGGGTAGGAGGTGCCGGACGGATACGTGCTAGAGCAAAAAGGGTACCACCGTACCGGGTTCGCGTAGGAAGCAGCCGATTTTTCGAAGGAAAACGCCGCCGCACCGGTGAAAGAGCAGCAAGCAGTCCGCTCTGTTCGGGTGTCGTGGAACCGACCGACAGGAGGCAGATGAGATGTGAAGCACGAGGACTACGCGGCGCGGAGCTGCCCGGACTCGAGCCGGAAGTCGAGAAGCCAAAGCTGACGAAGGCGGCCGCAGGACTGGCGGCAGGTCAAACGGGTACCTGGCGGGGGCCGCCTGAGATGACGACCCTGCGACGGGGTATCCTGGCACCCCGGTACAACATCTACGTCCTGGTTTCACTGATCGGACTGTTGCTGCAGACCCAGACCGCGACGGGTGAGTCGCTCCTCTTCTACTTCTTCTTCGTCTTCTTCTTCTTCTTCTTCTTCTTTAGTTTTGTTTGCGGCGGACCCCGCGCGCAGGGACGCAACGTGTTTCGTCGTCTGTAACCTGATTTCAGTCCCCTTTGCTTTGCGTTTCGAGCCGATTGAGGCTTCGAACCTGCCGCGAGATTCTGCTATTCGGGGCGTTCATGTGCTGCAGGCAAGTTCCAATACGTTCTTCGTATGCTGTCCGTCGAAGTGCAGATTTCAATTCGCGTTGGATAGCGGTTTACGATACGTATCGGCGCCTTCGATGAGAATCATTGACAGAACACAGTGTCGAATTACAGTTCATAGTGTTTCGTCGTCTGATCTTATCCTTCTTTAGGAGAGCTAATTGAGCTTTGAACCTGCCATGCGATACGACGGAAGAAACTTTGTGCAATGATTTCCTGTGAACGCAGTTTTACCATTTCAATCCTCGAGTGATGGTGTTAGATTGCGCGCTAGGACCTTTGCAAAATAATGTGTAATTTTCTCAGTTATCTTTCAGTTTATAATTTGAAGAGATTACGGAAACAGTTGCAATTGTCGTACAATACAGCAACGAATGTTAATGTACAGAAATTTTATATGTCAGCTAAGGGTTAACAATCGCTAAACAAACAAACCGAAGTTTGACCAGCAGTCTAGCGTTAAACGAAGAAACGAACCAGGGACGAAAGGTCCCAATCCAAAGAATTTCGGAACCCTAATCGATAGATAAACGATGCATCGATCGTCCGACATCGTTCGGATCGATGCCCGCATTCCGATTGTCGTAAAGATGTCACGGTTGTCCCGAAAATTAAAACATTAACCGGCGCGCCGTCTGTTGCCAGCATTTTTCATTTTTACGCTCGGGAGAGACCTTCGTTATTGAACTTTTACTTTGACAGTAATCGTGGCATCGCACAAAGGCCGGGCAGAAATTGCCGTTCTGATTAAGCTCGGCATCGACGGCCTTTAATGTTGCAATTAGTTTGAAAACCTGCATCGGAATCCTCAATAAACGTCACATAACAATCACGTATATTTATTGGCCGCGCTTTACAACACTTTGCGTCAGCGCGGTATACTACTAGCAATATACATGGTCGCTCGCATGTTCAAGTTCGCGGACGGTAAAACGAAAATAAAGAAGCTCCGCAATCTAGCGTACTATCGTCGCTTATCATTTCTCGACGGTTAGGCGAACTTTCATTGCATGCAACCTCGAACATCCATTCACACTTCTTTATTTTCTTGTATCTTGTAATTAGTTTACATTGTGCTGGTTTATCGCGATATTGCGTTATCGGTAGCTCATATTTTCCACTTATCGGGTTACTCGTTTCTGTTAAGTGAGTGCTGCATATTAGCAGACGTATTAAGTTTTATGTTAGAGAATGGCGAGGATGATTTATTTAAGCAATTTCGTGTCGTGATTGTTTGCAATGCTCTCTTTCTATCAGTCTGGTTTTTAGAATCTTGGTTTTGGTCCGTTTGTTATAAAGTCTAGCTTGTAATATCTTTTAGAGCTTTATGTTGGAATAAAATTGCTTGATATTTCTACGATAATGGCGAAGGAAATCAAATTAATATACACGAGTCGAACTTTATTCTTCGAATTTTATACATTCGTGACTAACTGAATTAAAAGGTGCAACTTGGAAGAGAAAGTCGAGGTATCGTTCTCGGTTCACCGAAGTCGTTAAGGACAAAAATTTTCACTTGATTTCTGTTTCTCGCGATTCGCATAGATATGTGTTTCCCATAAAAAAACTTGTAGTCTGCACGAACCACGAGGTAGTCTAAATAAATCATACACGACGAGACAACATAATCTGTCGACTTGCAAGAAAGCTTTCGGTTGAGTGTAATTCTCCAGCGTTCAGCTCGAAAATCCGATTCCTAGCAGTTCGAACCGGTGCGGTTTGTTTGGGCACAAAATCGCGCGCTACACTTCAGTATTATGACATTACCGCGCCTTTAATAGCTCTAGCTCTAGAGCCGATCTGAATTGATCCGTGCTGACAAAGCCATCGCGCCTTTTCAAAACAGTTGTTCCTTACAATCGGGCCGGGTTCTACCGTGCGCCGCAGAAACCCAACAATGGTTTAACGTTCGAATGACAACCGGCGTTGACGTAACGGGTGCCCGAGGTGTGTTTCGATTGTTGACGAAGTGCAATTCTCGTTACGAAAACATCGGCAACAATCGATCAACCGGGGCACCGGTTTTATTTCTCGCCGTTTTAGACACGCAGCACTATGTCGTACGCACTGATCGAAACTGTACAACAGTACATGCGTGTTTCGTCTCGTTTCTTTCTCTTTCTTTCTTCGTCCCTCCGACCCCGCTAACCGCAGTTTGTGTGTTTAACTGATTGAATGTGCCAACCGGTCCGCGCAATTTTATACCCGTCATTTACAACTTTCCGCTGAAAACGTAACAGGTAGAAGAGAGTACTTATTTCTGGTCGGTTCGTTTATTTTAGTAACTGCATGCCCGTCGGTTACGGGGAACACTCCGGGAAAGAAGTTCTGTTAAACATTCGTACGAGATATTACGCGGACGTCCGATCGTTCCGAGGATATTTTGTTACTAACGATTTAAGTAAACGCGATTATCGGTTCCGCGAAACGGTTACGCTGTTTTGCACGGTTTCGGGATCCCGCGACGCGAACGGAACTTGAGCATCGATCTCTCGATCGGTGGTAACCGATCGATCGATCAATTAGATTCGACAGAGCGTTAGAACCTCGCCTGTATTAGCCAATTATATTGAACTGATCTTGTACGCGTTAATTTGTTCGCCGTTTGAGGGATGAATGAAAAGTTGCACGCAGTTGTAAGATTAAATGAAAAATTGTAACAGTAACTAGATTTTAATTGGTTGTGCTAATTTAATTTCTGTTATGAATTATTCTCTCTGAATTAGGTATTTGGGAAGTGTTTCTCTGGACAAGCGTGATTTAAGACTCATTGTTTCGTTGATGAGAGTGCCTTGAGCTAGCCAATTAAAGTAGAGCGTATTGTAATATAATAGTCAGTAGTGTAGAATTATGATAGTATAGAATTAGGAAAATCTTGGAGCAAGAAGTAACTGGTCTTGTTATAGATTAATGTTTTTCAAAAATTGATGTGTCAATTTTTCATTAGGCGAGACCGCATTTGTAGTATTTCTGACGCCACTCCCATTTGATGGTGATCGTGTGGTTCGTTTTGGATCACTCGATCAAATTCGTTTCTAATCGCGCTAATTGCATTTGATAGTTCTTAAGAGATCGTGTCATTTTCTCTTTGTCAAGGTTGATTTATCTACCTACGCTGGTTTAACTACTTTTACAAACGTTATGCTCGTTTAAATTCATTGACCTGTTTTTTTCAGTAGTGCAATAATTTATCCAATCGTTTTATCGGGTCGAGCCCGTAATTGTTACGTAAACCGACCATATATAACACAGTTTATCGACGTGAACCGTAATACTACTAAAATAAATAATCATATATTATTATTATTATATAATATGTTACTATATCAAACAGGTATACAACATGATATTCGTACACCTAATTACATGTTCTTCTAGCAAAGCTAGTACATATTAATTTACTCGTACAAACATCCTTCTAACTAGTTTGGGAACTTTACACGTTAACAACACATAAAAAGAAAATTCATGTTAAACCAGGATATTCGATAAAAGTCCCGTACAGTTTGGGTTCAATTCGTGAGAACCTTTCGGGCGGAATATAAATTTTCTTTAAAGCCGGTGGCTTTGCGTTTCTTTATAATATTGTGTATTTTCAACTCCCACGATCTAATCGTATCGTTAATAATACCTTACGCAAGAAGTTTACGGTTTTATCCGTTCAACGCGAAATTAACGTGCCAATCTACAAAACTTAACGCGAGACGCAACTATTTTTTGTACAAACATTAATTTCCCATTGTGATGCGCAGTGGCCAATTTGTCTGAAGACGCGGATAAAACTCTTTGATAGTTACATTATTCACAGACCTGTGTTAGGGGTTTCCTGATCCATAGAGTATAATTTTGATGTAAATTTTTTATTAAAAAAAATTTATTTGTCAGGATATTATGTAAAGGATGCTTTTCCATTGTCAAGAATGTGTGAGAAAAATCCTGGCATCTTGAAAATCAGCTACAGAATTATTGTTAATGAAATTGAATTCAGGATATTAGGAAAATAATTCTTTTCCATTGTTAAGAATGCGTGAGAAAAATCCTGGCACGTTGAAAATCAGCTACAGAATTATTGTTAATAAAATTTATGTCAGGATATTAGGTAAAGGATTTTTTTCCCTTGTCAAGAATGCCTGAGAAAAATCCTGGCACCTTGAAAATCAGCTACAGAATTATTGTTAATAAAATTTATGTCAGGATATTAGGTAAAAGATTTTTTTCCATTGTCAAGAATGCGTGATAAAAATTCTGCGCCCTTGAAAATCAGCTACAGAATTATTGTTAATAAAATTTATGTCAGGATATTAGGTAAAGGATTTTTTTCCCTTGTCAAGAATGCCTGAGAAAAATCCTGGCACCTTGAAAATCAGCTACAGAATTATTGTTAATAAAATTTACGTCAGGATATTAGGTAAAGGATTTTTTTCCATTGTCAAGAATGTGTGATAAAAATTCTGGCACCTTGAAAATCAGCAGGCTTGCTAGAAATATTGATTAGGTTCCATAAATTGGAAACTTTCCTCTGCAACTTTGACGACGTTTTCGCACGAATTGGCGGCCGCGTGTGATGGCAAAGTGCCGACAAATCCGTCGACGTGTCCGTCTCGCGAAAGTGTGTCAGAACGTTCCGTTGTCTCTGGGCGAGACGTCTTCGACGGGCTGCAGCGGGCAATCGCGAACGGTGATCACCCAATTATCGTCTCTGCGCGAATGAAATTAGTCCCGTTGATGTCGTGGATCGGCCGCAAAAATGCATCGAGTGGCGGGCGTCGGTCGCCTTCGGACAGGCGATGAAGTGCGAATTAATTCAGCGCTAATTCCACGTCCATCGGAGTCCGGCCGCGCCGCCGCGGGGAAAACGCGAGGAACGACCGAAACGCTGACGAGCGCCTCTCTAAAACTTCATTAGCGTGTTCGGGAGACACCCGAGGAGGTGTCACGCTAAAATCAATTGTCGACTCTTCCTTCGCAAAGTTGCAATTCGCGTTCTTCCGCCGCGGCGCACAATGTCTTCGTGCTAGCTGGACAAAATTATTCTTCCATCTTTCTTCATTGGTACTTTAATTGTTAGCACACAAGTCAGCTTCGCATTACAGCTTATAATTTCATTGAAAATGTTAACAAAAAATAATCTAA